>RYZW01000417.1:0-22917 GCA_004367215.1 Colletotrichum trifolii
ATTCTAGTTAGGGTTCTTAACTATTATATTCCTAAGAATAGTATTTTACTAGTTAGAGAGGTAAATCTAGTAAATCTTATTATTTTTAAAATACTCTTTAACCTACTTAGCTATCTAGTAAAAGTTAAGGTTTTAGCTAATATTTATAAAATTATTAAAGTAAAAATCAAGTACTTAATCCTTTAGTACAATAGAAAAAACTCTAGTTTATATATAGTATAAAATACCGAATTTGAAATAATCATTATAAAAGATATTAATTTTAGTCTTAAGAATATTATATAGGCCTCTACTATACTTTATACTTTTATTATATAACTTTATAAGGTCTATAGTATACTTAGTAAATAAGTTTTCAAATAGGGGAATAGGAGAAGTATAGGAGTAATATTTAGGATAGGGATACTATATATTACTATTATCTCGGCGTATTTCTTACTAGTAAAAAGTCTCTATACTATTCTCCTAGTAGTAGGAGTTTACTATATTATACTACTTAGGGATTAGTAGTCCTACTAGTAGTAATAGAGGTTATATACTATATATAAGTAATAGATAAAATAGGGGGTCTTACGCGAGTAGTAGAAGTTATTAGGTATACTTTACGAGGCTTTTAGATATTAACTAAGCTTTAACTATAGGTATTATAGCTTTAGCCTTAGGTTTAATATTATGGGAAAGTATTATAAAGTTAAGTATATTAATAAAGTTCTCGAGTTACTCTATATTATCTCTAAAGTTATACCTAAAGCCTAGAAAATACTTCTTAGCCTTATTAAGCTCCTTAATAATCTAGTATTCGAAATATTTATATTAAATAAAGTAGTATAATACAAAGTAGATTCTTTTACTATTCTTCTCAATTTTTACCTTATAGTTAATAAAGTAATTTTAAAAGTACTAGGTTATATTATTATTAATAAGCTCCTATATTATTATAAACTACTTATCAAAATCTATCTTAATATAATTAAAGAGTTTATACCTATAGAGTTTTATATAGCTATACTAGCTAATATAAAATACTATAAAAATAGTAATATCTTTAGCGTTTACCTATATAAGCTTATTATATTTAATCTTAAAAAGTTTTCTAAATAGATTTATATTAATAAGTAGCTAAAAATAATCTAGGATTATATATTTACTACTTAGGGTTACCTAAGCTATTACTTAAGTTATTAATATATTAAAGCTTATCTTAATATCTAGGTTAAAGTATAGTTTAGATATATTAATAAAAAAGTATAGGGTTTCTTAAAAAAGGGATAATTTTCGAGAAATTATAAAGGTTTCGAGATACTATATAGGTTTCTTAAATATAGGAAATATAGGATACTATAAATCTCATATACTATAGTATTTAGTAGTACTCTAAAAAGTATTATATTTACTAAATACTTTCTAGTATATACTAAGAAGTATAGTATATATTTTTAGTATTTTATAGAATAAAGTTAGTATATTAACTTAGAAGTATTTATCGGTAACGCCATACCGCAAGGTATACGTTAACGCCTGAGGCGTATACACCTCCATACATATACAGTATACATATCTATACACCCCATAAGCGTAAAACATACGTAGCTATATACCCTTATCCCCCCTAGTAATACCCGTTACCAGCTATAGCTGAGTACTATAATACACTATAGATCTAGAGCCTTATATACCTACATATAAGCATATAACATAACAATAATAACAATGAATACTAGACCCTTTTATACCTATATAACGAGATCACGTATAGTATATATTACCCTCTAGATAAACTAATACTAATTAGTAGTTAACTTATCCGTCACTACTATACTACAGATTAACAAGGTTTTCACGCGAGAAGAAGTAATCACAACCTTTTACCTAAAACCCCCTAAGTAAAATGAGAAATCGTAAGTATTAACTTAAATACCTTATAGATATTACTTCGCCCTTATCCCTAGCAAAGTGCTTCTGAGTTAACATGCTAACTTTACTCTACGAAATACTAAAAACACATACTATACTCTTCAATATATACTAGAGAGTATTCAGTAAACGTAATACCTTTCAGAGTACTACTAGATACCGCAGCATATAAGATTTATAATATCTTATACTTCTTATACTTAAGAAACTTATATAGTATCTTAAAACCCTTATAACTTCTCGAAAATTATCCCCTTTTTAAGAAACCCTATACTTCTTTATTAATATATCTAAACTATATTTTAACCTAAATACTAAAATAAACCCTAGTATACTAATAGCTTAAGTAGTAGCTTAGATAACCCTAGGTAATAAATATATAATCCTAGACTATTTTTAGCTACTTATTAATATAAATCTATTCAGAAAACTTTTCAAAATCAAATATAACAAGCTTATATAAATAAATACTAAAGATATTACTATTCTTATAGTATTTTACATTAACTAGTATAGCTATATAAAACTCTATAAGTATAAGTTCTTTAATTACTTTAAAATAGATTTTAATAAGTAGTTTATAATAATATAAGAGCTTGTTAATAATAATATAACCTAGTATTTTCAAGACTACCTTATTAACTATAGGGTAAAAATCAAGAAGAATAGCAAAAGAATCTACCTTATATTATACTACTTTACCTAATATAAATATTTCGAATACTAGACTATTAAGAAGTTTAATAAAGCTAAGAAGTATCTTCTAAGCTTTAAGTATAACTTTAGAGATAATATAGAGTAGTTCGAGAACTTTATTAATATACCTAACCTCGTAATACTTTCCTATAGTATTAAACCTAAAGCTAAAGTTATAATACTTATAGTTGAGGCCTAGTTAATATCTAAAAACCTTATAAGGTATACCTAATAACTTCTACTACTTATACAAGACTCCTTATTTTATCTACTATTTATATATAATATATAACTTCTACTACTACTAGCGGGACTACTAATCCCTAAGTAGTATAATATAGTAAACTCTTACTACTAAGAGAATAATACAGAGACTTTTTACTAGTAAGAAGTATATTAAGATAATAGTAATATATAATATCCTACTCCTAAATATTACTCCTATACTTCTTTTACTCCCCTATTTAAAAACTTATCTACTAAATATACTATAAACTTCACGAAATTATATAATAAAAATATAAAGTATAGTAGAAGCTTCTATAATATTCTTAAGACTAAAGTCTATATCTTTCGAGACTATTACTTTAAACTTAGTATCCTATGCTATATATAGACTAGAGTCTTCTCTATTATACTAAAGGATTAAACCCTCGATTTTTACTTTAATAACCTCGCGAATTCTAGCTAAAACCTCAACTTTAATTAGATAGCTATATATATTTAGGAGTATTTTGAAAATAATAAAATCTACTAGATTTACCTTTCTAACTAGTAAAATACTACTCTTAGGAGTATAATAGTTAAGAACCCTAATTAGAATAAAAAAAAAGTACTCGAGATACTTATCACGAAGCTTACTAACCTCTAGAAGATATTCAGGGCTAACTAGCACACTAATAAGGCCCTCTATAACTAACTTATAAGTATATACTATAGTATACTAGAGTACTAGTTAGTGTTTTTTAGCTTTACGCTAACTTCTTAAAGTTTCTATAACTAGTTATACTTAGCTATAAGTAATACTATAATACTTTAAAAGTTATAATACTTTTAGAGTACTGGAGATAATAGTAGTATACCTAAGGAATAGTTTTAGACTAACTATATATATAATATACTTTAAAGTAATACTTAAGGTTATAGCTACGCCTTACTACTTTAGAGCAGATATTACTATCCCCTAGCTTCTATGTATACCTATACTAATAAGAAGTACTATATATATAGTAAAACAGGTTACTAGTTAATAAGGTATACCCTCAAGGAGCAGTATACCTTAAATAATAGGTATAAGTCGACCGCTAATCCAAAAACACTCTCTCTAATAGTATACTAGACCTTTCTCGCTAAATATAAAGGCGTAGATAACTTTAATAATAATCTCTAAATACCCCTGAGAGATAATAGGAACGAGGAGCTTATTGCTTAGTATTAGACGTAATATGACCTCGAGGACTACACCCCTGTTACCCCTATAATGTTTAATATCCCTAAGTAATTCCTTATATTATATTTCGGCGAGTATCCTACTACTATAGATAGAGCTAAAATTACTCAAATCCTCCAAAATCAAATAATACTATATACTTTTACTAAATCGAATACTATTCCCCCTAAAATTACTAAAAACGCAAATATAGCCCCTATATCTACTTTTATACTTAAGAGCTAATACTTAACTACTATTTTTCAAGGGATCTTACCTAACTTAAGTATTACTAGCTTCTTAATTACTAGGTATTCCTAGTTTATAGCTTTTAAGTAGATAATTAACCCCTCTATAACCCTTACGCCTCTATAAAGTAAATTAGTTACGATCTATTTTGGTAGTATTACCCTAATTATAATACTTAGAATAATTAATATTCCTATTCTACTTAGCAATATTACGTTTTACGTAGTACTATATAATACCCCTTTCTTACTCTACCTTATAGATATAAATTATTTCAATATAATATTTAACAATATATATAACTAGCTTTATTAAAGTAAAAAAGTTATATTTATTATTCGAAAATAGGGGTATCTATAGATATTCCTCGATAAAGAGAAAATACTTACCTCTACTTACCTTATAGAGTTAGAAATATAGAGATTCTACTATCGATTTAAATACCTAGCTATAGTATACCTCTACGACATCCTCATCAAAGTGGGATATCTTGTTAAGCACTATGCTTTCGAGGCTCTCAAGTAGTACTACTACTAGTGTTAGATATATAATACTACCCCCTCCTACTTTCATTTTACTATATAAAAGGATATCAAGTTTAACTTCAAAGTTATTATCAATATTATTTATATTAATAGCTACCCTATATTCTATATTATTAATACTACTATAGTATTTAATACTGCTTGCTTCTTACTAAATATCTTAGTAAAAGTAATATAGGAGGCTTTTAAAATATACTAGATTAACTTTTATTAGGGCTTTCTAGATTTCATTACTACTAACATAGGAATAATATTTTAATCTGCAGAGTTCAGATTAGAAGTAAAAACTATAGGATTAATAGTTCGAATAATGCCTATTAAAGTATATAATAGTATTAGTAAAGTTAAATATTATTATACTTTCTTCTACTAAGTATACGAGATTTATCGTGACGAAGCCTTTATAGCAACTCAAGAAATATCCTTTTAAGTAGTATGTAAGGTAATTAATGATACCGCTAAGCTAAATAGCCTTATACCTATATTGCTTGTTTTTAATGCGTACCCCTACCTTATAGATAACTCTACGCTTTCCCTAGATGTTGTTGCCTATACCTGTATTATTCGGAAAGCAACGGAGGTAGTCTGCTATACTTATACCGAACACGCTATTAATACGGCTTTAGTAATATATAATAGCCCTGATATCTCGTGTGTAGCAGCTTTCCTACTTTAGTCTCTTATATATGTATAGCGAGAGATATATAGTTAGAAAGGCCTGTTTCGCCTTATTACTACTTATAGTAAGATATATATTTTCAAACTCCCTTGAAATCCTTAAGAGTTTTGAATAATAACTATAAAATTATATTTTAAGGATAACTAAGTATTCCTACTTAAGCTATTAATAGCGATATTGCTAAGTACTAGCGATTACTTTATATATATCCTAGATCCTAATACTAGAACCCCTATTAGAAGTCTAATATTACTAAGAAATATACACTCCTATAGTAATATCCCGATTTTATCTATTATTATCCCCGAAAAGCCCTAGAATATTTATCGGATACTACTAAATACTATTACTATATATAGTAGTAACTCTACTACTATTACTAATGATCCCTTATCCCCCTAAATTATTAGTAACCTCTATAATATATTTTTTAACTTTCTAAGATAGTCTATTACTACTCTAGTTTAGAGATTCAACTATAAACTTTATTTTATAGTATATTTTATAACTAAAGAATAGTTAGATATAGCTCTCTCTCTTATTTTCTACAAAAAAGGCGTTATTATAATACTAGGCTTATTATTTAAGGAGTTGATTAAAAAAGAAGTCAAGAGTATTATTACTAACAGTATTGTCGAAATCATTAAGTTTAACCCTATACTATCCTCTATAAGGGTTATAAACATTTCAAGTTATATATTGTTAACGAGATTAAGAATAAGGATACAAATGAAATATACGAGAAGTTACGCCTCGTGATCTAAGGTTTTAGTAATAATAGTAAGTTTAAAATATTAATATAATTACTAATAATCTAATAGAACAGCTAATAGTTAATTTTAGTTATAACCCCAGTTCTCCTCTAGTATAAAAGTATAATAATATAGTTTTAAAATATTATTCAAGCTTATACTTAAGCTAAAACAGAGCTTATAAAGCGTATTATAACTAACTTACTATCTTACTTCAAGAAATAATACTTTCTAAACTCTATAATAATTATTATTAAACTATTATATAGCTTCGCCAAAACTAGTATTTACTAGTAGGCAACTTACTCTAAACATTATAAGGAGTAGTTATAAATAGAGATATCTATATATAACCTATACTTCTTCGTCTTATACTATACTAATAATAACTTTAGCTTTATAGGTATATAAACTAATAATACCTTTAGCTTCTCTAATACCCCCTTTTTATACTGTAAAGATAAGGAGCTCTAAAAAGCTTTATTCAAGGTAAAGCTAAAGATAACCCTTATGGCAACTACCCCTCTAGTGTTTAATAGAAGTATTTTAAGCCTTAATAGCGATGCCTTCTACCTATACTAGAAGTACTAAAAGTAAAAGCTAGTACTCCTCAATACTTATACTATACCTGAGGTACTCAAGAAGGTATATATCGAACAACACACGCGGGGAGCATACCTCGCCTTAATATACTAACCTGAGGCGTTATTTAACCTCTCATATACCACATAAAAGCAACAACCCTCTATTGATAACGTTGCTGCTCTAAACAAGTACTTTAAGTAGCAAATCGAGTACCTCAACCATAACCTTAACTTTATATTACTTAACCTCTCAAAGGTATACCTCTATACTTTTATCGATAGCTCTTTTACTAATAATACTAACTTCTTATTTTAACTAGGATTTATAATAATCCTAGGCTAAGAAATAGTAACTAGTAATAACTAGTTCAACCTCCGCGGCAACCTTATCTACTACTCTTCTACTAAAAATAAAAGAATTACTAGGAATATACTTACTTCAGAGATTTATACTATAGTAGCTAGTATAGACTTCGCATATACTATAGCTATAATACTTAAAAAGATCCTCAAATACCGAAACCTCCCTTATATCCTGATAATTATATATACTAACTTATACTCCCTCTATAAATACCTTATAAAGCTTAGTACTACTAAAGAGAAGTATCTGATAATTAATATTATAGTATTAAGGCAGTTATATAAGTACTAAGAGCTCTACGAAATATAGTAGATTAACAGAGATAATAATATCGCTAATACCTTTACAAAAGGCACCCCGAACTATACCCTCAAGAGATTTATTAATTCGAACTATATAACTATTCGAATAGAGGGATAGGTAACTTAAGTAGAGTAGATAATAAGGGGTATTTAGATATTATTAGGTAAGGGGCAAAAGGATCACTTTTAATACTATTTTACGCTTGTTATCTATACTGTTTTTAATAGCGTTTTTAGCACGTGATTATAGCGTTTTTAGTACTAGCTTTTATATATAAAGAGAGGTATATAAAGCATATAGCAAAAAGAAAAAGTTACTAGTATCGGTAATACTATACCGCAAGGTATACGTTAACGCCTGAGGCGCGTACGCCTCCGTACATATATAGCATATATATCTATATACCTTATAGGTATAGAGTATACGTAGCTATATACCTTTATCCCCCCTAGCAATACCTGTTGCTAGCCGTAGCCGAGTGCTATGGTATACCGTAGATCTAGAGCTTTATGTGTTTACGCGTAGGCATGTAACGTAATAATAACAATAATAAATACTAGACCTTTTTGTACTCGTATGACGAGATCACGTACGGCGTGCGTTACCCTCTAGATAAACCAATAGTATTTTACTAAAGATAAGGGTAAAGTAATATTTATAAAATATCTAAGTTAATACTTATAATCTCTTACTTTACTTAGGAGGTTTCAAGTAAAAGGTTATAATTACTTCTTCTTACGTAAAAACCTTACTAATTTATAGTATAGTAATAATAGATAAGTTAACTACTGATTAGTATTAGTTTATCTAGAGGGTAATATATACTATATATGATCTTATTATACAGGTATAAAAAGGTCTAGTATTTATTATTATTATTCTTACGTTATATACCTATATATAGGCACATAAAACTCTAGATCTATAGTATAGTACTACTACTACGGCATTTAGCTATAGCTAGTAACAGGTATTATTAGGGGGGGGTATAAAGGCATACAACTACATATACTCTATACCTATAAAGTATATAGACACGTATGCCGAATTGCGTATAGAGGCGTATGCGCCTCAGGCGTTAACGCATACCTTGCGGCATAGCATTACCAATAGTTATATTTCTTTAAAAAATCTATAATCAAAAAATCTATTTTTAAATTTATCTACAAAGTTTATACAAATAGAAAGCAGCTCTAAAGTTTTCTCTCTAAAGAAATATATTAAATTTAGAGAGATATGTTTTATTTATATACTTTAGAGGATTATATCAATATATTTTACCAGGTATCTAATACCTCTATAGCCTCTTGAGCGATTTCAGTTTGAACAAGAACAACACGATTAATTCGCCAACAGTACCTCTCGAGATTAGAATAGGAGATACCCGCGTGGTGGCATATACCTCAAACAACCAAGTGCTGTCATCCAGTGTTAAGTAGGCTCACATCTCCAATTATCACACATATCAACTACCACGCCCCCAGAGTTATATCGCCTCGGTCCTGGATACTCCAACGCGATTGCCCACCGATCCCACTGTTCATTTGGGTTTCACTCAGGATGGCAGATATCACTGCCACCCAGGCCCCTCCGTCTCTGTCTGCACCCTCGGAAAAGGAGAAAAAGTACGATCGCCAATTGCGGCTCTGGGCAGCCCGCGGCCAAGCAGCGCTAGAATCTGCTAATGTTCTCTTACTGAACAATGGCTCTGGAACTGTTGGCGCCGAAACACTGAAGAACCTGGTTCTTCCGGGTGAGTATCAAGTGACATCTACCTTTTTCCAGATGCACTCTTCACTGACTATACTTAGGAATCGGTAGGTTCACCATAGTCGATGCTGCTGTCGTCTCTGAGGCAGATCTTGGCGTCAACTTTTTCCTGGACGAAGCAGCCCTGGGGAAATCCCGGGCCCAAAGCTGCACTGAGCTGCTACTCGAGCTCAACCCTGAGGTTCAGGGTGAATGGTATCCCCATAACTCAGTGAGCAGGCCATACGGCCAACTCCATATTAGCATGCGTGTTTTCTGACCTTAGTCCCAGGAGAAGCTTGACTTCACGCATTTCTTGGAAACTCGGGATCCTTTTACCATCGTCTTGTACACGTTACCACTGCAATCCGATCACCTCAGCGTCCTCGAATCTTACAGCCAAAAGCACAAAACCCCCCTCATAGCCATTCACTCCGTGGGCTTTTATTCTTACTTCAAGACTCGCCTGCCTGGTGTCTATCCTATTGTTGACACACATCCCGACCCGACTGCCATCACTGATCTGCGTCTCGTACAACCGTGGGAAGAGCTTGCAGCCTTTGCTGCAGAGATGACCTGTGACATTGACAACCTTGACGGTCATGAACATGGCCACATTCCGTTCGTTGTCATCCTCCTTCACTACCTCGAGGTCTGGAAAGCCACGCACAGCGGCACACCACCAATCACGTATTCGGAAAAAGTCGCGTTTCGTAAGTTGGTGGCTGATGCTGCCAGAACTGACAATCCGCAAGGTGGGGAGGAGAACTTCGAAGAAGCTGCAGCCGCCGTCTTGAAAACCATCTCGCCACCTGCTCTGCCAGCAGCAGTGAAGCAGATCTTCGAGTACAAACACGCTGGCGAGGTTCGTACTTCCACACGGCCGGAAACAAATAACTACTTACTCAATTTAGAATGAATTATACTCGAGCTTTTGGGTCATCGCTGCAGCGGTGCGGGAGTTCTACGAAAAGCACCAGAGTCTGCCAGTTCCTGGCGGCCTCCCCGATATGAAGGCGCAGTCTGGTGCTTATGTTAAGCTTCAAAACATTTACAAAGCCAAGTCCCGGAGGGACGCAGCCGAGGTTTTGGATCTGGTTCGTCAAAAGCCTGGTGGCGAAAAAGTCGATCCTTCTGATGTCGATCTGTTCTGCAAGAATGCAGCCTTCATCAAGCTCATTGTCCCAGCCGAGGGAGATCTCGACCAACTACAAGTTGTAGCAGGTAAGATCACTAGACTATCATTGTTGACCAGCGAGTCATACGGCTCACCATTGACAAGAACGAGAGTTGGCCAACGATGACCTCGCCAGAGAGGGAATAATGCCACCCTCACTTTTACCTGTTTACCTTGCCCTCTACGCCACGTCCCACAACCCGATGGCAAGTCCGGAAGAAATCCTGTCCTCAATTCAGCGACTGGTACCGAGCATTACCAAGAGCGAACGCGTCTCACAGGCCGCCGCGGAGGTCTCCAGAGCCGGGGCAGGTGAGCTGCACAACATTTCAGCCGTGACAGGCGGAATGGTGGCACAAGAGACGATCAAAATCATCACAAATCAATATGTACCCATCGAAAACACGTGCATATTCGACGGCATTGGGAGCCGATGCCAGGTACTTCGCCTGTAATGCCGAGACGACTTCTCGACCCGCTTGAAGTCAAAGACAATATTCTTCGATGATCCACACACGACATGTCAGCAATTAACGCAACCAAGCTGAAGAAAAAAACGGCAAGAGGCATAGACTCAACAGGGTTTCCCGTTGGCATCATGTGGCCCGGCGCAAACGGTTGTCTGTACAGATATGTCTGAGGGAGTCAAAAGGGCAACATGTGTTACTGGGAGAGTGGATGGGGCGTAACCGAGCTGGCGTGAGCCATGTGCTCTATTGCATGGTAAGCGTGTAACCATCCGATGCGAAGAGCCGGCTGGATGCGATCCTTGCATGCAACGCCAAAATAAACCCTTGCAATGAGCGTACGGCGGCTGGGCGAGGATTGCGTCGGACCGCAGTCCCTTGCAGCGATAGCTCGGATGCCACGCTCTGAGGGCAGCCAGGGCTGGCGCAACCGACAGGGGAGGCGAGGCATATGACGGCTTGGTTTCCGTAGACACGGGCGATGAAAAGAAACAGACCGTCTAATCACGTTTTTGGGCCCTCGCACAGTACACCAGGTCCGTGTCTGTGGTCTCTATGCAAGCTATCTTGCCGGAGGAAACGAACGTTACCGTCGACTTCGGGAAGGTTGCTCGTTGTGGAAGCCGCGCGTTATCGACCCTGGACCCATACCAAAGGTAAGGGATGATTTGTCGAGCAATGCTGTTGTTCCTCTGCTTGCGCAAGACTGTCTACGTGTAGAGTGGCCAGGGACCGACGAGGCGATGCCTCGCCGTACTTTATCGGGGTTGTCCTCAAGCACTCCCAGTTTATCTGAATCCACGGCGGCAGAAGGGCGGCAGGCTTGAACTCATCCTTTGGTCTTCAAGACGCGGCAATATCGGACAGCTGCGCATCAATGAATGAGTATGCCAGTCGGCTCGAAGAAAACGGGAGCCGTTCATGTGGGGAGGTATTGGCTCTAGGGCGGAAGTATATTGACGTGCGTGGTTGACGGCACCAATTTCGGCGCCTCGCCGAAACGATCCGAGTTGGAGAGGCCACCCCGGAGTCTCCCATCTCGACCTGAAAGGTTTGGGAGCGCAGACGTAGTACACAATCGTCGTCCAAAAATTAATCCGGCGTCTACTATGTCTGACCCGACATGGCATCTCGGCCGGCCATCGCTCCCACTTCTCACCTGTGCTAGGTTGTTCGCCCTCGACCCCTCTCTGGCCCCTGTCTTACCATACGACGCCGTTGCTGCGAGTCTAATTAGGTCCCCTACCTTACTTCCCTGCTAGCCAGGGTTGGGAAACTAGTCAGCTTTAGTCTTAAAAGTAGTCAACTTAGTCAACCGGCTAGTTATTATATAATTAATAATATAAAGAAGTTAAAAACTATATTTTCAGATACTCTATATAGTAATTTATATTATATATCTTAAAAAAGTCTTTAAATATAGTAATTATAGAAATAAGTAGATTAGTAAGTAGTTTAGTTACTTTTTAGTTACTTTTTAGTCAGTTTTCTGACTAAAGTGACTAGTACTAATATAAATACTCTATATATAAAGTTTTTTGGATTTTTTAAAAGTATATGTAGAATTTAATTATTTTACTATATAAATATCTAAAAAAACTATCAGTTTCTATTATATATCTTTTTATACTTTGTTGCTGAAAAAGCTGTGTTTTTTGACTAGTTGACTAAATTCGTGACTAAATGCCAACCCTGCTGCTAGCTAAGTACGCAAAACAAAAGTGGACACCACCTCGGCTCTCATTCAATTCAACCGCGCCTCACCATCGCCAGTCTCCCGTTTCCCGTCTCCATTACCATTTTCGTCCAAATCCCCGTCTCCTCAGCTTCTTCTTCTTTCATTCCAGACCTGTTCTTACCATGTCGGCCTTAACGCTGTGTGATAGCCGACGCGACACGGCATTGATGGTCAATCACCCTCCGCTTGCGAGACTAAGCCGGGTCGAGGATACCCTGCACCCTACCTCATGTAACCTTCTCCACATTCGTAGTCGCTTCCCGAGTCCTGCTCTGAAGTTCACAAGGCTGTCTACACCAGACCTACTCTGTTGCCAGCTCGTCGTACGAACTTCGCCCATGCCGACTAGCAACCCATATCCACAGCACACACGTATATGTATATATATATATATATATATATATACATGTACGCTTTCTTTGCTCGCATCTGTGCCAACTTAAGGTCAAGATACCATATCTTGGTCCAACCTCATGACTATACGCTCCAACGTCCGTCTGACAGTCTTGCCTTGCCTTCCTTCTGTGAGGCATCCCTTGCTCATCGACAACTGAGGCAGAAGTCTCTCAAGTTTTAATGCTTCACGTGTCTCGCCGGTAGCAAAAATGGCACCATCGACTACAGTTGTTCCCACTCAAGGTGGCATGTTTCATACTTGTTAGTGCTCTCGACTTCCGTCATCGTTGTGGCGAGTGCGTCGGTCAACTCACGCGATGTCCAGTCCAAGGTGTTACGCCACGAAAGCCTGCCAGCGACTCGCAGGATAGTAGCAAGTCGTCTGGCGCAATAGCCTCCAAAAGAATCACTACCCCACACGCCTGTGCAGAATGCAAAAGACGAAAGATGTGAGTTTCTTCCCGATACGCAGCCTATGAGGTTAGTAACATCTGATCTCATCAATTTACCAGCCGTTGTGATGGGCAGCAGCCCTGCGGCCAGTGCCTCTCAAGCCGTGCCCCCAAGCGTTGCTTCTATGACAAGCATCGACAACGGGTCGTTCCCTCGAGGAAGACCTTGGAAGCGCTGTCCCAGTCTCTGGAAGAATGCCGCTCTATCCTTAAGCGCCTTTACCCTGACCAGGAGGTTCAGTCGCTACTCCCTCTTTCCCGTCAGGAGCTCCTGAGTCTCCTTGGGCGGCCTCTGCACGACACTCCCATCGCCCTTCCCTCCCCGCCCACAAATCCTTCTCCTCTCTCCCAAGAGCTGGAGTCCCCAGCCTGCTCCAAGTCCGAGCAAGGTCTGTCCGGCCTAGAATTGATGCCGGGCCGTGACACCGAGTGGGACGAAGAGCGTCGTGGCCGCGATCCGATACCCATCGAGGCCGACGACGTCAACGCACTCTCACTATCCGTCGACCGCCAGTCGTCCTATCTCGGAGCCTCGTCTATCAAGGCCGCCCTGATGTGTTTGCTCAAAGTGTGTCCCGGTCTGCGTCACTCTCTCATCACGCCACTACAAAGTGTCGAAGTCACACAAAGTTTCCCTACCGTACGATTCAGGGGCACCGCTCCTCCCAAGGACACACAGCGCATACCCTGGTCATGGAAGGGCCAAACTCTCATCGATGCGTACTTCAAGCGTATCCACGTCTTTGTGCCCATGCTCGACGAGGCGGCCTTTCGAGCCGACTACCTCGAGGGCCAACGATTTGATGCCCCCTGGTTGGCGCTGTTGAACATGGTTTTCGCCATGGGGAGCATCGTGGCCATGAAATCTGATGATTATAATCACATCAATTACTACAACAGGGCCATGGAACATTTGCCGATTGATGCATTCGGCAACAGCCACATTGAGACGGTCCAGGCTTTGGCCATGATTGGTGGTTACTACCTCCACTACATCAATAGGCCGAACATGGCAAATGCAGTCCTCGGTGCCGCTATCCGGATGGCCAGTGCCCTTGGCCTTCACCGTGAGAGCCTGGCCAAAGGAGTCAGTGACATGGCTGTCGCAGAGACTCGACGCCGTACATGGTGGAGTCTCTTTTGCCTAGACACATGGGCCACAACGACTATGGGCCGTCCGTCATTCGGCCGCTGGGGGCCGGCTATCAACATTAAGCCCCCAGAATTTGGAGTTAATCAGGTGAGCTGCTTTCTTCCGGCCAGGCGCTGAAAGGCTTGCTGACACCCATGCAGGGCCGAGATTCCGCCCAGCACGCTGGCATCTTGCCTCTGATTGAGAATATAAAGTTCTGCAAGATTGCCACCCAGATTCAGGACCTACTGGCCATCTCACCGCTTCTTAGAGCGGAAGATCGCTGTAACTTGGACGATCAGCTCCTCACCTGGTATGGCAATCTTCCCTGGCTACTCAGAACGACCGACCCCTGCGCGGAACCGCTCTACATTGCAAGATGCATCATGAAATGGCGATATCAGAACTTGCGAATGCTTCTTCACCGCCCGGTCCTGCTCAGTCTGGCCAGTAGCGGGCCGCTACCCCAGGTGGCAGAACCAGACGTGGCGGCCATCGAGACATGCCGCGATCTCGCCAGGCAGACTGTCGAGGACATTTCACGGGAATGGACCCGCAACCAAATGTCGGGGTGGAATGCCGTGTGGTTTCTATATCAGGCGGCCATGATCCCTCTTGTGGGAATTTTCTGGCAATGGAACAGTCCGCGGGTGCCAGAGTGGCGTCAGCAGATTGAGACAATTCTAGATCTACTCGAGGCCATGGAAGAATGGTCGTTGGCCGCTCGGCGAAGCCGAGAGGTCGTGTGGCGAATGTATGAGGCCTCTCGACAACGTTCAATGCGGACAAAGAGTCATCTGGCAGGAGTGGCTGGTGATCAAGCCCTCCTGCTTGCTGAGACGGGCTTGCACATGTCACCCATCGGTCTAGAGCCGGAAGGGATGGGCATGATGGGCATCCTTGATCAACAAGGTCTGTGGGACTTGGACGGCATGTATTGGGGCCCAAGCCCAGATCCAGCCGTGGACTTTTCCTCATATGGCGTGAACGACTCGATGATGAACCTCGACTACGGCATCATGAGCTCTCAGGTTGCGGCTATGGACGGCTCCTTTTACGCCCCATAGAACAGGTCAACGAAGTCTCTGTCTGTTCAAGTACATATAATTTGACTCCCTAGAATTTGCCATCATGTCTGTCCAACCGACCCCGGGCGGAACAGCAGACCAACATATGACGTGGGTGTGTATGTAGCCCGAGTTAAAAGTTATGCGTAGGCTGCTGTTTATGAGACGGGGGGATTGCTGGCCAAGGCGGAAGGCAAGGGAACCCAGCTTCGTGCCGCGACGGATGGCGAAGGATGAATGCGGCGAGCGCATAAGTCGTCCCGGGCAGACCAGAGACGGAAAGAAGAAACAAACCCACAGGCTAACTAGCAGTGTCTTCGTGGCTGGGCTGGTCGAGATAGGACCGATATCGAGAAGATTGCAATGCAACTTTGCCGACTCACCAACTCACAGTCATCATAGTTGTAGGTTGCGGGGTCAGCCAACAACAACACAGCAACAAATAACACTGCGACCGCAGGGTCGCTTTGTTAACCCTCCACCGGCGAGGAGCCGAGGCTCACAGCACCGACACAGGGCTGAGTGTCGTCGCACAGAGAAACACAAAGCCGAGCATTGCGTTATAGGGGTTACCAACATGACGGACTGTCCACCACCACCGGTTAGTCTGCCCGACGTGTTCACGGGGATGCTCGTGGCACCGAACGAGCTTGCTCGGAGTGATGGAAGCTGTATCTCGGTGCTCATACTCGGTTCGGTTTTGTGTCTGTAGCGTGCCCCTCGAAAGGCGACGAAAGAAGCCGAGCCAGAACGGCAGAGCCTGCCGGTTATGAGGTTGGCTGAATGGATGTTGTGTACTGGGCATATTTGCCGGCTTAATTCCACGAACTATGGCAGCTTGGCTTTTCGTCCTCCTCACATCCGTGTGTATTAGTTCCAACTTGAACCCGCGAACAGACCGCGGTACGATGCCAGCGTGTCTTGTTGCCGCTGCGGATTATTCGGGAAGAGTATGGATGCGATTGGGTGGATAAATTGTACAGGTGGAGGAGGCTGGTTATTTGGGTTGTCGGCCCGATGTAATATCGGGCCCGTCATCTCCCGTAAGAGATGCCATGGATGAACGGAGTAGCGCAATTTTCAACTACAAGCAGCTTTTGTATAGTCGCCTTCGTGGCCTGCTGTTAGGAATAACGTGTTGCATATAACTAGAGGGCAAAATCTGGGGCATGTAAGTAGGGGGCAAAAATGGGTGTGTGCTATGTATACCTAAATGTGGCTACACACGCCACATAAGTCTTTATTATAAGTAGTATAAGTAAGGCGAGGTTTATAGAGATAGTACTAGTATTAGAGGTTTAATAAATATAAACTCTACTTCTTACGTATATTATTTCTAATATATATATCTAGTCTTAAAAACTCGATCTATAGACTAGTTTTTTAAATAATATTAATTGAATTTTCTACTTATTTTATATAAGAAATTCTTGTTATAATCTCATTATTTTAGGTAAACTTCTTTGTTTATAATACGAAAGAAATATTATTTATAAATTATTTAAATGTTTCTTGTTAGCTAGAAAATATTCTAAGTAGTTTAATATTTTTAATATTTCCAAGTCTTTTATATAGCTTTCTTATTATTATAACTTAAGACTTAAAGGTTTTAGTTAAGGTTCGAAAATCTTACAATAGTTCACAAATATTGAAAATATCTTCAAAAATTCCTCTTTTTATTATAAGATAAAGCAATTTAACTAATTTACTATATTAATAAAAATGATAAGATATTAAACTCCTAATTCTAGAGAGACTTTATAAGTCTATTGACTATAAAGTCTCCTAAATGTAGATATTTCATTTGAACGTATGTCTATTAGGCATCTAATTATAATTAATAATTACAGATATTTATATATTACAATCTTATATATATATATATATATATATATATATATATCATTTTAATAAATATAAGGTATATCATTTACTGACTATTATATTAGGTTTAGATAGCTAGATAAGGCTTATATAACTTATTTCTATATATAAAGATATACCCCATAGCCTGTATAGAGAGCCGGGATAACTAGGATCAGATTACTATATAGATACGGATTACGTAATGTAGTAGCCTGAGGCTACTATAGGATAAAAGCCTCTTATAGCTACTACTAGTTAGCCTACTAAGTTGAAGTCTTATAATTTACGGAGACTTACCTTTTACTATTAATCCTTCCCTTACTACAAAACCCTTATACTATAAAATATATTTATTATAAAGTATATTTAAGATATTAGAATAAGAGAATTAGAAAGAATAGTCTTTTAAGTAATTGAAAATATTGCCAAAAGCTCTATTTTAATTATTAAAATAGTAACAATATCTTATTTATAAGTTTGATATATCATTAGTTTTTTAAGAAATATGTAATATATAGTCGAAACGTCTTTTAATTAATATTATAATCTATATAGCCTATAGTTATAACAATTATAAGGCTATTAAATAAATCATTAGCCTTATAGCTAAGTTTAAAGCAAACACTTTTTATTTTAATGAAATATTATCTTGTTAATTTAACTTCTATATAATGATTATCTAGAGGATTCTAATTAAGATAGATTTTATATTAGCAATATTTAGTCTTATTATATCAAAAATACAATAAATAAAGTTAATATTCTATTAATAATACTTGATTTCTATATAAGATATTTAATTATACTATACGGGGAACTCGGTAGCTTTGAGAAGAACTTTAAACTATTTGATATATTCTATATACTTAATAAAGTATTTAAAAGACTTATTAATATTTTTTACCAGTAAGAATTATTACTATAATGTGATTTAATTTCAAATAATCTTAATATTAAGAAACTTCTATAAATCTTTATTTCTCTAAAAGTAATACTTTCTTTAAAAGTCTATTGATAATATAAATTCTTTAGAAATATTTTTCGAAAGATAAGGAAGTATAGAGTTACTAATAAACAGAAAGAAGATAATACACTTCTTGATTTAGTAATGAAGCTCTTTTTCAGCCAATTTCAAATTAGGACATTTATAGCTTACTTCTAAATAGTATTATTAGAGAATAGGAGATTTATAAAAGCTCTGTAATACTTTATTAAAATAATAAGTCTTACCTGACATTTAATAACCTAGTAATACCTTTATATATATAACTTCATTAAATATAATATATATTAAAGAAGTGATTATATTTTATCAAATCTGCTTGAAATTAAAGTAGTCAGTAGTTATTATAAGAATTTGAGATAATATATTGACTAAAATAGCTATAAAAGTCTTATAATTATGTTATAGCTATTAATTTCTATAAATAACGATTTAAAGTTTAGTTTTTAGAAGACTTTTATATCTATTAAGTTTATTAGTATAGACTTAATAGTAGTATAAGATTCTTCATCATCTTGTAAAAGTCTTCTTAGCTTTATTTTAGAAATATAATTTAATATAATTCTTAAAATAAGTTTATCTTACTACTACTATAATACTAATAAATAAATAATTAATTATTATTTAGTTTGTATTAAAGGTCTCTGATCTATTTAAAGTTATATATTTCTCGGGAACCCTTTGAAGAAAACTATACCCAATATATTAAACCCTATAGATACTACTAGTTCTGAGGAACTATTTAAAACCTTAGGTAGTAAAACACGGTTGGTTAATACGATAGCTGACAAATATGGAAACTACGTTATAGAAGGAAAATATAGGCCTATATCTATCGTAGTTACTCTTTAAGGATCGTAGTCACGTGATACTAGATACTAGCTAGCTAGTAGTAGCTACTACTAGCTATTAATAGCTATTAGCTATTAATATTAGTAGTCGCTAGCTACTAATGTTAATAGTTACTAGCTATTAATAGCTATTAGTAGGTACTAATAGCTAGTAGTAGTTACTAATAGCTAGTAGTAGTTACTATATAGTTTACGTAATTACAAAATATATATATACTAACTAGTCGCGCTTACCTACTTTAGGATTCGAACTTACTACTTTTACTATAGTAGTAAGGGCTAGCTAGACGTTAAACTACTATATCAAGCGGGGTAAGTAATTATTATCAAGTAAAACATAAATATTAATGATAGTCTTTATTATAATATTTCTAAAGTAGAAGTTTATGTTTTCTTATATTTAAATATTCTTTTCTGTTTAATTTACCTTATAGCTAAATTCTAAACTCTAAATATTATAAATTCTAATTATAGACTTTAGCTATAAGGTAAATCAAATAGTAACCAATTTTTCAATTCCTAAGATTCCGTCTCATTACGTATTTATATTACTTTCTAGCTATAGGTAAGAATATCTTAAATTTTAAGATATTCTTACCTATAGCTAGAAAGTAATATAAATACGTAATGAGACGGAATCTTAGGACTTAAAAAATACCAATTAAAGAAATAGCTTTGAATAAATACTCCCTAGTTATATTAATATAATACTTTATATATCCTTTATATTCAGCTTTCTCTAGAGATATCGGAATTCCTTGTTCCTTTATAATCCTATCTATTTAAATAAGATTATAAAATAATATAGTAGGAATTCTAAAGATATTATTAATATAAACTTCATAGTTTTCAAAGATATCTTAAGAAGCTTAGAGGTAACTTATATATATATATATATATATATATATATATATATATATATATAAGATTCTAAGCTATTATTATCTCGTATTTTTGAGTCGATTATTCTACTCGGTGTTTTATTAAATATTAAATAAATATCAAAATTCAACTGAATAATTTACTATACTTATGTATTCTTATAATGAATGAGAGATTTTATAAGAATTAAACTATTTGAATTTATTTTATAGAGAAGTTAAATTTCTATTATAAAGAATATTTCGTTAGAAGAAATAGTATAAGTAATTATAATCCTATTTTACAATATATCTTATATTTAATGTTACTCAATTAAAATACAACTTAATATAAGAGTAATAAGAGTATACTCCTTAGTATAAACTAGTTAATTCTAGTTTACCTTTATATGTATAATAAAAGTAAAATACTTATGATTATGTAGTTATTTTTACTCTATACCTAGAATAGTATCTACGGTTTTTACTTTATATATAGATTTAACTATACATTCTATTTAATAGTAGTATTCGTACTAATACTAGCTTATAACTAGCTAAAATAGTAATAAAACTACTTATTATTATAGATAATCATACTCCCAGTTCTAATATTTAATTATATAGTAATAAAAGCTTTATAGTAATAATTAGGGAAAACTTTATTTAAGCTAATGTTTATTATATAGAGTTAAAAGTAACTATGAAAGTCCAAGGGTTAAGAACTTTTATAAAGTTCTTAAAAACAGAATAAAATAGAATATTTATTAGAACTAGGTATTCCGTGATCTATTACTCTTCTATGTTTGTTTAAAGTAGAACTAAAATCTCTTTAAAAGCTATATAGTTATCTATAAAAAAGAAACTATGGAATAAATATAGAGAAGTCTAATTATAACTCTTATAACTGAAATAATTATTCTATTAAAATAGGCTTTAATAAAACTAGTCTAAGTATTATAATTAATAAGTAGCTTATAGATATTTGAAAGAATATTATCTAGTTAATTTATACTAGTTGTATTGAAGGTCTCTGATCTATTTAAAGTCATATACCTCTCGGGAACCCTTTAAAGGAAGCTATACCTAGTATATTAAACCTTATAGATACTACTAGTTCTAAGGAACTATTTAAATAGAGAAAACCTTAAGTAGTAAACGTAGTTAGTTAATATAATAAGTAATAAATAGGNAAAATACAGGCCTATATCTATCGTAGTTACTCTTTAAGGATTAAAGTTACGTGACACTAATACTAGCTAGCTAATAGTACTTATTACTAGCTATTAATACTAGCTATTAATACTAGTGGTTACTAGCTACTAATACTAATAGTTACTAGCTATTGATAACTATTAGTAAATACTAGTAGCTAGTAGCGGTTACTATATATAGTTTACGTAATCGGAAAGCATATAGCTACTAGTCGTACTTACCTGCTATAGGATTCGAACCTACTACTTTTACCGTAATAGTAAGAGCTAGCTAGATATGAAACTACTATATTAAACAGGTCTAGTTAATTTATAATTTATTATATTAAGTAAATAATATTAGGGACTAGGTATTAATTAAATAATACTTTAATGCTAATATATTACTATAATACTAATTATTAGATATTTTAGAATATTAGAGTAATATAATTATAAAGGTTTCAAAAGTTATTTCGTTATACTAGGAATATTTATATTTATATAAGTATTATTTATATATCAGTTATACTTAACTTATATTTCAAGACTATTTACTAATAAGAATAAGCATAATCCTACTATATATATATCTATATATATAGAAATTATAAGTTAACTTATATTTTATAATAAATAAATAATATAGTATATAGTCTGAAAGTAAATTATTGAAAAGTATATCTCATTTAAACTAGAATAAACTACTTAAATATATATAAATAAAATAGTTAAGTTTTATATAAACGGGAGAAGCTAATAGCTTACTCTCTACTACAACTATTAGTAGATATATTACCCCCTAAAGTATAACTTTAACCTTCCTACTCCTTTTACTAACTATTATAGCTAGCCCCTAGTTAATCTAAAGCTAAACCCCTCCTAGCTATAATTAGTATACTTGCCCTATGTTAACCTTTTCGTAGATAATAAATAACCGATAATTCCTTCCACGATAACCTTATACCCTTACACCTTTATACTTTTATACCTTTATAGCTACTAACGTATAATTCGAATATCTCGAGATATGTAATTACTACTAACTATAAGTACTCTATTCGAATTATAACCTTAATATCCGCGACCTTAATATCCCTATTATAAACTAATTTTATTTACCTCTAAGATAAGACTTTATACTACTAATATAAAAGTTCCCTATTACTAATATAAGATAACTTATAATCTCTATATAAGTATAGCGGGACTTAACTTACTTTTATTAGTAAATAATTTTAGTATATTAATTAAGTATAGTTGATTTATAAATAATACTTGTATAGATATAGATATTTCTAGTATAGCTAGATAGCTTTTAAAACCCCTATAATTGTAGTGTTATAATATTCTAAGGTATCTAGTAACTAGTATTATAGTAGTATATTAATATTAAGGTATTACTTAATTAATACCTAGTCCCCGATATTATTAGCTTAGTATAGTAAGTT
>RYZW01000417.1:23195-36525 GCA_004367215.1 Colletotrichum trifolii
CAAAAGTTCTCAACCCTATAACCTTAGTAGTTACTTTTAGTTATATATACTGAACCCTAGCTTAAGTAAAGCTTTCCCCGTATAGATTATTACTATAAGGTCTTCTATTACTATAGGGTTAAATATTAGAACTAGGGGTATAATTATCTATAATAATAAGTAATTTCATCACTATTTTAACTAGTTGCAAGCTAGTATTAATACGAATACTATTATTAGGTAAAATTTATAGTTAGATCTATACATAGAGTAAAGAGCTTAGATACTATTCTAGGTATAAAGTAAAAGTAACTAAAAAACTTTTTTTTTTTCTAAACTAGTAGTATTATATAGTAGTATTAGTACTATACCTATTCTTATATTTCTCCCTAGTAGTAAAACTACTAGAGATACTATTACATTATTTAAGTAATATACTAAGTAAATAAAATAGGGTAAATAGTTCTTAAAATAAATCTTAAAATACTCAAATAAAAGAAATTAATAAAATTACTATAATCTATTACATTTTTAACTATTATTATAAGTATTAGTAAGAGTAATTATTTAGCTCTTTCTAAAATTACTAGTTATCTAATCTTTTTATATACTATAAATAAATCATTTATTATTTTTCGCCTTTTAGTTTTCTTTTTTCTTCCTCATACTAATATTTTCAATAATTACCTTTTTATATTTATAAGTAATATATCTTATTAATATAGATTTCGTATATTAACTTTAAGTATAATAATATATATAAGCTATTACTAATATTCAAATTATGAAATAAACCTTACGAGTTTATTAAAAAAAAATACTAGTAAAGCCGAGGATCTTACTATTAAGGTCGAAAAACAAGCTATTAATACTAATATTAATAAATATGATATTACTACTAACTTCCTAGAATACTTTATATCCTCTTCATTTAATAAGCCAGTACTAGTTTTCGCCTATTATATTTCTAAACTATAATTGATACTTCTTAACCCTAATATTAAAAGTAGTAGAATATTAGTAGTTAAAATCGATTTAACTATTTTCTATCTCTATTTACTTAATGAAAATAATAAATTTAGAACTTAAAATACTCTTCTATATTTCTTTTAAGAAACCTATTTTATTTAGTAATTTTTAATTTATTCTATCTCTTTTAAACGAATCGATTCTTTTTATTTCTTTTTGTCTGTTCTTACTATTAATATACTTCTTACTTTTAATAACTTTATCTAAGAATACTGAATTTCTAAGATTTAAGCTTAAATTACTAATGTTAAAGAAACTCATCTTCTTATTAATCTGAAATTCAAATTCTAATATAAAAATTATTTATTTTAACTAAAATTGCCCGCTTGACGTAGTGGTTTAACGTCTGGCTGGCTCTTGCCGTTTACGGCAAGAGCAGTAGGTTCGAATCCTGCGGCAGGCAAGCGCGACCGGTTCTGCCGGTCGCGTAAACCATGTAGCAACCGCCACCAGCTGTTGGCTCTTGCCGACAGCCGTCAACGTTGACAGCTGGCGACTGTTGATAGCGACGGCTGGTGGCAGGTGCTACCGGCTGGCTAGCATTAGTATCACATGACTGCGATCCTGTAATAAGTAACTACGACGGATAGGCCTGTACCTTCCCCATTTGTCACCTATCGTCTTAGCTAACCATATTATTACTACCTGAGGTTTCCTCCATTTAAACGGTTCCTCAGACCCAGTATTATCTAGAGAGTATATGAGGCAAGAGCCGACTACCAGGTATAGCCTCCTTTACAGGGTTCCCGAGAGGCATATAACTTAAATAGTTAAAGACCTTCAATCCAACCACATAATATTTTAACTAAAATTATTTATTTAGTTATATTTTATAGAATACCCTAGTTTTTAAGAATATTTATTACTATCTCTAGTCCCTGAACCTAAAATATTAAAACTTATTAGTATTATAAGAAAAGCTACTATTTTAATAAAGAAACCTACTATTATAACTAGTTTAATATATCTTTATAGTTATCCTAGGAAGGTTTCTACCCTAAAACCTCTATCTAATAATAATAAAAATTATTTAATTAGAAACCTTAAAGTTGAAGAATAAAAGCCTAAACCTATTAGTAATAAGGATAGAGAACCTGAAAATATTATAGATAATAAAGAAAATAAAGAAAACAATATTAACAAAATCAAACTTCCTAAGAAATATTTGAAAACTATAACTAGTACTATAAATAAATCTTCCTAAATTAGAGATTAGGAGGTTTTATTAGAAACTAATAATTTCAAATATTAACTTAAAGTTACTAAATATTAACTCGTAAAACCTAATAAGAAATCTACTACTCTAAGAAATACCCTAACTAAGTCTATTTTTCTAAGAAAAAGAAAACTACTAAAAATATAAAACTTATTTACTCTAAATAAAAGTTATTAGTAATTCATAGTTTATTTAAACTATTCTATATATAGTTTATTATTTAGGCTTTACTCTTTCTTATAGACTTTACTTCTATACTATGAGTATTAGTAGTAGGGATTCAGTTTCAGACTACTACTACTAGTATAAAACTACTTCAAGAACTATATATCTACTAGTCTCAAGTAAAATATATAAAATATTCAAGAAATACTTACAAATTATATAAATTTTAAATACTAATGAAATAAATATTTTTAGCCTAAGGGTCTTTCTTTAAATCTAACCTTTCTTAATTAAAAAGTAAGAAAATCAAAGATATAAAGAAACTTATTTATCTTAAGCTATAATTAAAATAACAGAAAGATTTCGAAATTGCTTTTGTTAAGAATATAAGTATTTCTAACTCTACTACTAGAACCCCTATTATTAAATAACTCTTTCTAGTTTAGGTGTTTTAACTTCCTATTACTTAAGCTTCTTAGTTTATATTACTTATTTAGTTAACTTTAAATAGTTATATTCTTAGAGTTTTAGTAACTATAACTAGGTTTCTAATTAACTAAAATCCTATATTTTAACTAGTTATAAGAAAGTTTAGAGTTTATAGTTTTCGTTATAGTACTATAGCTACTAGCTTTAGTAGTTACTTTCTACTTCTAAGATAAGCTTCTATATCTATTCTTAGTTTTGGGGGTTAAAATTAATTCTTAATACCCCTTAAATTAATTTCTATATACTTACTACTATTTGTTACTTACCTCTTTATAGTTCTAAGTTTAAGTAATTAACTTTTAGCTAGATAAAAACTTAGCTAGAAAGTTTCATTACTCGTAAATAGCTTAAAAGGTATTATTATCTCCTTTTATTCTATATTACTATAGTAAAGATATTTTACTAAAAATAGAATATGTTTAGATTATTTACTTATATATCTAAGTAAATAGGAAATTATTTGAAGAAGCTTCTTATATTATTTTCACTAATTCTAAAAGTATTACTTATAAATCCGTAAAATTAGGAAATATTCTAAACTATTTAAAATTTACTTAAATTAAATTCTTCGTAAATCTATCTACTAATATTAAATCTATAAATATATAGATTACTTTAAAATTACTTTTTTAATATTCTTAGTATAATTATATCTATTAAATATCTATATATTAAAGTTTAATAAAGAAATATTCGCTATCTGAAATTACTAGTTTAATAGTATAGTAATTACTATGATAAATTCCCTAAATATCTCTAAGGTTAAACTTAATATCTTAAAATAGTCTTTTTAGTATTATAGTTTCTTTCAAAGTATACTTTGAGCTAAGAAATTCTTTTTTAGTTATTAGTATTATGATAATACTCTATTAAGTAATTTTCTGTTGGATTAAATTTCTATATAGAAAGATAATATAGCTATAACCTTATTTTTAAATTTCTTTCTAGTTTATAAATAAAGTATTTCTAGTAATTAAAAGGATTTAAAATATTCTATTAATACTTTTTAAATTTCTAAATCCTAGTATTAGGAATCTTATTTTATAGAAATACTAAATTATATAGTTTATAGTATCTTAGTATACTTAAGGAAAGTTCATAAAATATCTTAAAGATAGAAAATATATAAATGAAATATCTAGTTATGTTATAATAGAAATATAAAGAATTAAATTAACTTTTATCTACTTATATAAATCTCCTAAAATATAATTTAACTATTATTTACAGTAAAAATTACTACTAGAAATAATATTATTAGAATTAAACTATAGTTAAAGTTAGAGTATTTAGTAATTTTAGTAAGATGTATATATTATAAACTAAGTAAATTTCATAATACTTATAATTTCTAATTCTTGAAACTCCTAGAAAATACTTAATAAGACTTTACTTTTTAAGTTTATAAATATATTTAATACTTTTAATAGTTTTAAAAGTATCTTTTTAGCTACTTTATAATATAAGAAAAGATTATCATCTATATAGAATGGAATATAAATACTTGAACTTTTTTTTTTAAACAGATAAAACCTCTCTAAGTATAACTAGAAACCTAATAATTTAAATATAGTATAAAAACCTTTATCTTAAAAGGAAAATATATCTTGAAATCTGTAAAAGATATATTAAAGTTCTACATGATACTTTATAGCTAAAAAAGGATAGTTAAACTCTAAAAGATATTCTAATAAAACTAAAGAAGTATTTTTAAATACATCAAAAGCTAAATTAGCTCTTTTAAGTAGTAAGTCTAGTAATAGTTACTACTCCTCTAATCTAATATATATAAGTATTAATCCTATTCTCCTCAAGAAATTAACCCTAAAAGTCTTCTTAACTATTTAAAAACGTTATATATTTATGAAGAATAGAATTTCTCATTACTATAAAATAATTTATATTACTAATTTAATAAATCTCTCTAAGAAAAAATCTTTTAAACTTAATAACAGAATAGATTTAGTTTAATATAACTCAGCTAACTTTCCTATAATTAAACAAAATAAGAAAAACATGAAAAGAATCCTTGATAATCTCAATAAGAAATATATATTAGATTTAATATTAAACAATATTACCGATATTAAAAACCTCTATACTAATATTATCTCAGAAACTCCATTTCTCAATAAACCTAAACTCTAATATATAAAACTAAACTATACTTTTAAATTAATCTTAATTAAATATTCTATTATTATAGAATAGTTACTTAGAAAACATAATCTTATTTTCTTGAAATATAAACCTGTTTTAAATTATCTTATAATATATTTCAATACTTCTAGTATTATCTCGGAATTCCTAAGTATTCTATTCTCTTAATTATATATGAGAATACGTATAGTACTAAGGCTACTATACAAATCTACTAGCTACTATATAACTCGGGTAGCTTATATAAAATATAGCTATTCTATTTATATATATTTAAATACTTTATTCTAGTTAGAAGAAAATATACCTCTTAATAACCTATTCTTAGACTATATACTATATTATTTATTTATTATTATTATAAATTGAATTATATTTAATTATTTCTAAACTACTTATAATTAGTAAATGTAAAGAAAATTCTTTTTAATCTATTTTATTAGTTTTTTAACCTATTACTTGAAAATAGTATACTTAATTACTAGTAATCTTATATAATAATAAAACTATCTAATAGCTCTAACTTTAACTATTAATATATTATACTATATTTCTATATAACTAGCTAAAATATCTAGTAATATATTAATCTAGATATTAAACCTATCCTCGATATTTTAAAAATACTTAAATTACTTAAATTTAATAAATAGCTTAACTAAGAAAAACCTATTTAGGAGAAAACTAAAAATAATATTCCTTATATTCCTATTATTATAGAAGTCTTTAACTATTATTTAGTAGATTTTATATTTTAAATAATTTAAAAATCTAACTAGAAATAAATAAAGAAATATTATAATATTATTTAGACCTAGGTTAATACTATTATTAATAATAGTTTTCTAATACGTTCTTAAATAGAACTTCTTAATAATAGTGATATATCTTTTTAAACTTTCCTAAAAATTCTAAAATATTAATATACTTAGAATAGTTTAGTTATATAGTAATAAGTTAGAGTTAAGTATAAGAAAGTCCTCGAGAAAGTAAATTGAAATATTTTTAGTCTAGTATAGTATAATAAGTAATATACTATCTATTTTTAAATAGTTATATATAATATCCTAGAAATCTAGGGAATTTCTATAGTTAAAGAATAGTTTTAAATATTTATTTAATATATTTCGCCTAATTAAACTATAATTTAGTTTTAAGATATTTTCTAGAAACAAACTTTAAACTTTAATGTTATAATTTTAGCTAAGTATAGAGAGATCTTTATAGTTTTACTTTATATTAATAAAAATTTAATTAAGAATTATAGTAAAATACTAGTTATAATAATTATTCTCTCGGGAAAGTTAGATGTAACTTAAGTTGAATTAAAGTATTTATATAATTTCAGGAGCTATCTGTACTTTCTAGAAAATTATAAGTATATTAAGTATACTATTACTAGCTAATATACTAGGTTCCCTAATATTTGGATTTTTATTACTACTTAAAATAGTATAATTAATAAAATAAATAACTCTAAATTCTACATTCTATAATAGAAGTTTACTAAAAAGGGATAGCTAAATACTAGAAAGTATACTAGTAAAGCTAAAGAGCTTTTAAATACTTTAAAAACTAAATTAGCCCCCTTAAATAGTAAATCTAGTAATACTAACTATTTTCCTAATTTAATATATATTAGTATTAATCCTATTCTCCTTAGAAAACTATTTAAAATCCCCTAGGAGTTTTCTTAACTACTTAAAAACTTTATATATTTTAAGGAATATAATTTTTAATAATTATAAAGTAATCTATATTATTAATTTAATACATTTCTTTGGAAAAAGATCTTTTAAACTTTAGTTACTTTTGCTCTGTACCTGGAATAGTATCTAAGCTCTTTACTTTATATATAGATTTAACTATAAACTTTACCTAATAATAGTATTCGTACTAATACTAGCTTATAACTAGTTAAAATAGTAATAAAATTACTTATTATTATAGATAATTATACCCCTAGTTCTAATATTTAACTTTATAGTAGTNTTATAGTTTATTTAAGTACTTCTAGTATTATCTTAGAATTACTAAGTATTTTATTTTTTAAATTATATTTTAAGATAGTTTTCCTAGAACTAAGGTTTAATAATACTTATATATAGTATTTCTGAATAGGATATCTAGGATAGACTATTCTTAAGTATTTAGTTTTTAATATTTAAGGGGTAAAGATTATAAGATTAAAATAATTAGATTACTCCTATTATATAATAGCCTATTCTTAATAAGTTATCTCTATATAAACTTTATAGTTATATTTAGTTTGTTTCTTTTATCGTATTATTTAAGATCTATTTGATTTCCTTCAAGTATATACAAGTAACTCCTAAGTTCTTATTATTAAAGATAAAGATTTAGGTTTATTATTTTATTTATATTATTTAATAAAACTTATAATTTATTTTTTTGAGTATTATTAATATTTAAAGAATACGTAAAGAAATAGAGAGGCTTTTTAATTTATAAGATTGAATAAGATATTAAGAGAATAGTAAGAGTAATTAATAGAGAGACTAGTTACTAGAGATAAGTAATAGAATAAATGATTAATTTTAAGCTATTTGTTTCTTAAACTGAAAAATTAGTTAAAATAAGTAAGTATACTAGAAACCAACTAATTATTTAAAATATAAAAATATAAGAAACTATAGGATTACTACTTGAACTATAAATACAATTAATTTAAGTTATAGTTATACTATATAATATATCTCTAAATATTGAAAATAACTAGAGATTACTATATAAAGTTAAAGAAGTCTAGTATAAGTAGTACTTTTATTAGTAGGTACTAAAGTATACTCTAAGCTTTTATTAGAACTTGTAATTTTACTAGGGATAGATTTATATTTATAATTATCAAGTATATTTACTTAAGAAATACTATAAATAAAGTATTTTGAAAAGGTTATTTAAAGTTAAACTAAAAGAATATATTAGATATCTAGTAAGTTATATTTTAAATATTTATAATATATATAAGATCTAGATTTTTACTTTTTAGAAAATTATAATTATTTAAAAGATTAAATCTAATAAGATGAGATTTTAGTTAAAGTAAGATTTATATAAAGTATTTATAAAAGAAATAATGAAACTACTAGTTATATTAATTACTAAAGAAAAAGAAGACTTTATTCTTAAAATATTTAGAAACTTTAAAATAGTAAGAATATTTAATAAAAGAATTTTTCTTCTACTAGTTATCCTATTAATACCAGAAATAGCTTAAGATATTAGGTTAAGTTTAGAGTTAGTTTCTAAGACTAATAAAAGAAGTTTAATTATATTTAAACTAATATTTGAACTAATAAAACTAATCTAGGTTTCTAATTAATAATAATTAGATATAATAACTTTAAGTAAAAATTAGAGTTTAAGAAATATACTAATAACTAGAAAACTAGATAATATATTGAAAATTAGAAATCTAGTTAACTAAGAAGGAATACTTACTTTAACTAAGAATAGAAATAATTATTTTAAGATTTCTATTATTATAAGCTATACCTAACTAGTTAACTCTAGTTCTACCTAAGTCCCGATAACTACGAAAAGTTAAGCCTAGGCTATAATTCAGCCATAAAAAGCATAAATACTATTTATTTAGAACTAAAAAGTAAAAGAGAGGTTCTCGTGAAAAGCGTGAAAAGTCTACTTAAAAGTAGTACTAGGGACCTACTAGTAGCTTACTAGTACCTAACTCTTTAGGTATAGTTATTAGGATTTAGGTAGAACTAGAGTTAACTAGCTAGGTATAGCTTATAATATTANTTTAATTAACTAGTTATACTACTGAAGATTTAAAAAAATATTACTAATTTACTAGAATAACTATCAATTCTTTTATTATAATAACTAGAATTAAGATTATAAAGTTGAAAGAGAAAAGTATTTAGCGAGAAATAGATTACTAGGATACTAGATCTAGGTTTTTTCTTCTTAAATAAGTTTTTATTTATAAGAGATATATAAATAACTTTCTAGAATAGTATAGAATAAAGATTTATATATATAGGGATATATAACTAGTTAATTTATTATGAATTGTATATATAATAACCTTAGCTACCCGAACATTTGAGGTAATTATAGTAACTATAATATAGTTTAACCTTAAAGCTTACTAGTTTAATATTATTAATATATTTCTGAATACTATAAGGGATTTTAATAGACTTCTCATAATAGTTAAATTACTAGATAGACTTAAAGTTAGAAAATATTATATAGAACTTAAATATATCTTTTATAGATTTGAAGATATATCTTTTCTTTAATAAGACTTTTTATATTACTCTTAAGTTATTAAGCTTCTAGCTATACCTAGAAGAGTTTTATCCATTTAAAAATAAAAGTTTAAGTATCTTTATCTTATTCTATATAGATAATATCTTTTTCTTATATTATAAGATTACGAAGAAAGAAACTTATAAGATTATTAAAAGTATTAGATATATTTAAAAACTTAAAGAATAAAGTTCTATTAGGTATTTCTTAGGGGTTTAAATAGTTAGAGATTATAAGTATTATAAGATTTACTCAATTCATAATATATATATTACTTAGATTACTAGATACTTTAATCTTAACTATAGCTTAACTTTAATAATATTATTTATAATAGTAATTCTGACTATAAATACTAGTTAAGTTATATTTAAAGAGATTTATAAGTATTAAATAAAAGCTAGTTTAATTCTTTTTATATCTATTATAATAAGACTAGATATCTTATTTATGTATTCCCTATTCTGAAAATACTTTACGAATTTCTCTTAAATATATATAATTATTATAAACTATATAACTCAATATTTCTATAACTTAAGATTCCTAGTATTATAACTCGGAAACTTAGGAAATATTAATAAGATATTTTAAATAATTTTCATTATTAGAGATAGTTTATTTATAAATTATAAAGAAACTGAAAAATTAAGTTATAGTTATATTATTTCTCTATTTAGAAGATTAATCTAATAGAAAACTATTTAATAGAATATTATAACTATATTAATAACTAAAATAGAACTTCTTAGTTTAGAATATACTTTAAAAGAAGTTATAGTATTAAAAAGATTATTTTAGAATATCAAGTTTAACTTAGGAGATATTTAGAAAATCTATTATAATAATTACTAGATAAGTAAATGAGTAATCTTAAATAGTAAATACCTATTTACTAGACTTTAATATATAGATATTTACTAGATATAGCTTTACTGGGAATATTTAAAAAGTAGTTTTAAAGTAGTATTTATATTCATAAATATAATAATAGTAAATAGATTTATAAAGAATCTAACTTAAGTGAAGTTTAGATAATTTAGAGTATTTCTTAATTTTATAAATTTATAAAAAATACTTTGAAACCTAGCTAAAATAATACACAAGCCGCCTAAAGTAATTTTCTATTTTGTTTTTAAATATACATATAAGTAACTTAGAATAATCTTTATTTTTAATGAAAGGTTGTCATAGGGGTAATATAAAAAGTAAGAATATAATAGAATTCCTCTAACTATTCCTATTAAATAAAGTTCTTAAGATAAGTTTTTATCTAACTAAGTATTAAATATTCGAATTCTAATTTTTAAATAAGTAGGTAAGATACTATAATAATATCAGGCTATAGTAGAAAAGGGGACTACCGGGAAGGTACTAGAGCCCTTATATATAAGCCTCAGCTACCAGAACAATAGATATTCTAGTAGTACTAGGTTTGAATATAAGTATAGAGCTATAGCTAAGTAAGGGGAAAGGTAAGTTCGAATAGTCATATAGTATAGTATATACCTATTAAGAGATCCTATTACTTAGTATAAACCTAGTTTAATAAATAAGTATATAGAAATTAACCTATATAGGTATCGAAAATTAACTATAATCCCTAAAACAAACGGGAATAAGAACTTAAGCTTGAATTAAAAGGAAATAGCTAAGACTAGTAGTATTATAATTATAACTATAAGCTTTAAATTTTCTAAGAACTAGCTAAGATATATTATAAACTCTAAATATTTTAGGAGCTAGTTAAGATAAAGGAAGTTTACTAATTAGGGAATTAGTTATTATTACTAAAATACTAGGAAGATAGCTACTTAAAACTAGCTAAATAAGTAATATAAGCTAGGGAGCTTAAATAGGTTAAAGCCCCTAAGCTAGAAAAGGTTACTTAATAATAGGAGTTTTAGTAGTAAAGTTTAAGATATTTCTATTTTTAATAAAAGTGGCTTCGAAGGTTTTCTATTATTTTAATTATAATTTGAAATAGATAAACCTTTTTATATTACTAATTTTCTTACCTTTTAATGAAGAATAGTTAGACTTAAATAAAAGGTCTTAGGCTAAAATACATATTTTATTAGTATTAGGAATCTAGAGAATTTCTAAATAGCTTTTAAATACTTTATAAGGTTAGTTAGAGACTAGTATATAAGTATTTCTCGAGCTATTTTTATACTAGCAGTATTAGTTAAAAACTAAATTTTAATTATTAATACTAATAGTATAAAGATAGGGGTTTTATAAGAAGATAAAACTAGAATAATATATTATATAGGAAATAGTTTAAACTAGTTACAAATCTCTAATAGCTTTTATTTAAAGTAAGTAATTTTCACGTTCCTTAGTAGTTTTACTTTTCTTAGAAAAAGTAGACTTAGTTAGGGTTCTTTTTAGAGTAATAGACTTATTATTAAGTTTTATAAATTATTATTTAGTGATTTCTTGTTAATATTTAAGATTATTTATTTCTAATAAAGCTTCTTAGTTTCTAATCTAAGAGGATTTTTATATTATACTAGTAGCAGTTTTTATGTATTTCTTAAGTAGTTTAGTTTTTTCCTTAATATTCTTATTACTATTTTCTTCTTTATTAGTAGTAGTTTAGGTATTTTATTATTATTGCTAGTAGGCTTAGGTATCTCTTTTTCTTCTTTAGGGTTACTAATTAAATTATTTTCTTTATTATTAGAAAGGAGTTTTAGAGTAGTAACTTTTTTTAGATAATTATAAAGATGTTTTAAACTAGTAATAGTAGTAGGACTTTTGGTTAGGGTAGCTCCCCTTTTCACGATATTGTTTAACTTTAGTATCTTAGTAAATTTGGGGGATAGTAATAAATATTCTAGTAGGTTAGGAAACTCTTTGAAATATAAATGAATAAATAATTTCAAGCGAAGTAATTTACCTTTATATTGTTACGGGAAGTTCGAACTATTAATAGGGTTATTTTCCTTGATAAAATTAAACTAGGTTTAAATCTTTGAAACAGAACGCTTTTAGATAAATTTACTGAAGAGAAAAAGCGTATTAATAGAGAAAGAGGAAAAGGGGAAAGAATAGGGATTGAATTTATTAAAAGAAAAAGAGTTAGCTAAAAATTACTAAATAAAATAGATTTCCTAAAAAGAATATAGAAGAATATTTTAGGTTTAAGACTTATTATTTTTACTAGGTAAATAAAAATAAAAAATACTTAAGGTAGTTATGAACTCTAATATTCTATTACTTTTTAAACTTAGATTAAGAAGTAGTTATTTTAACTTAGGGATATAACTAGTAAATACTAGTACTAGATTATTAGTAGAGAATAATATAAGGTATTCTAGAAAATTAGTAGTAATATCATATTAGTAAATATGAGTATTAATAGTTTATATCTTAATTTTAATAGAAGGATTCTCTGGTTTAGTAATATCTTTCTTCATAGATTTAAGGTACGTATCTTATAGTTAGAATATCAGTAACAACTAATATATATTATTATACTTAAAGCTAATATATATAACTTATAGTAATAATATATATTATTTATTAAATAAGAGGGTAACTATTCAAAGTATTAATATAGAGGAGAAGAAAGAAAACTAATAAGTAAAAGATTAATGAATAATTTATTTATAATATATAAAAAGATTAGATTACTAGTAATTCTAGAAGGAACTAACTAATTACCTTTATTAATACTTAATAAAGATAGTTAAATACGCGATAGATTATAATAGTTTTATTAATTTTATTTGTTTGAGTACTAGAAGATCTATTTTAGGAACTATTTACCCTGTTTATTTATTTAGTATATTAGTTTAATAATATAACGGTATCTCTAGTAGCTTTGTTACTAGGGAGTATAGATGAATATATATAGTACTAAGGCTACTATATGACTCTGCTAGCTACTATATAACTTAAGTAGTTTATATAAGGTAAAGCTCTTCTATTTATACGCGTTCTAACGCTTTATTCTAGTTAGAAGAAAATATACCTTTCAACAACCTA
>RYZW01000418.1:0-10241 GCA_004367215.1 Colletotrichum trifolii
TATAGCTGAATTATAGCTTAAGCCTAACTTTTCGTAGTTTTATATTTTTGCTTTTTTCTAATACTTTAAAGTTAGATTATAATAGTATTTATAATCTTAGAAGTTTAATAATTGAATATTTAGAGTTATAGCTTTAGTAATTAGGTATTTCTAGGGAATATTATAGCTTTATAATAAAGTTCCTAATTATTATAAACCTAAGCCTTAAAGCTTGTATAGGATATTACTATTAAAACTTTATATAACTACTACCCTTATAGTTTAGTAAAGAGTTTTCATTTTAAGTATAAACTTTTTAAGTTTATTATAATCCTTTTAAAATACTACTAAAGTATCTTTTATAGCTATTTTCTAATATTAATAAACTTTTTACTTAGCATTAACTTAGTAGTTAATAGTAGACTATATACAAAATAGAAAATAGTGAAAGATAATAATAAGTATTACTACTCTAGAATTCCTAATAAACGTTCTAATAGACTAATAGTAGACTAATCTAGTAGAAGATAAAAACTAATTTCTCTAAAATATTTTTATATAGCTTTAATAATATTATAATATAGCTTTATAAGTATTATAAATATATTTTCTAAAGAAGAAGCTATTCCTAATTATTATCCCCTTTAATAGTAATATTTTCTACTTTCCTATATAAGAAAGATTATATAATATAAATTAGAGATTAATTAAGTTTTTATTAGAAAACTTAAAGATTTCTAGTAATTCTTATAGATTAGCCTATTACTTCAGGTTTAGATATAAAGTAGTAGTTTGTATATAATATAGGGATTATAATATAATTAGAACGTTAATATACTCTTCTAGTACTTTACTAAGTATTATAAGAACTTTTATTATAATACCTAAACTTTTAAGAAGATTTACTATTTCTATTAAAAACCTAAATCAATATTTACTAAATTTCTTTATTAAGTTTAGATTAATTATAAGATAAGTAAGAGAATACTCCTAAATAGGGGATATCTAGTTAAACTACTTCTAACTAGCTTTTTCCTATTAAATTCGGATAATTACGATTAGCTATAATATTAGCTAGATAAACTACTATACTACTAACTAATATTACTATATAATTATAATAGATTTTAAGATCTTTAACATAGAATCGCGAAACTATAGCTAGCTATAGCTTTTATCATAACTAAAACTAATAGTTAATTAGAAAGAAGATATATAAATAATATAGTGGTTGTATTAAAGGTCTTTGATCTATTTAAAGTCATATGCCTCTCGGGAACCCTTTAAAGGAAGCTACACCCGGTAGTCGGCTCTTGCCTCATTTACCCTATAGATACTACTAGTGCTGAGGAACTGTGGAACTACAGAGGAAACCTCAAGCAGCAAACACAGTTGGTTAATATAATAGGTAACAAATAGGGAAGGTACAGGCCTATCCGTCACAGTTACTCTTTAAAGATCGCAGTCACGTGATACTAATACTAGCTAGCTAGTAGCACCTATTACTAGCTAGCTATTAAATAGTCGCTAGTTATTAACAGCTAGCGGCGGCAAATGCTAACAGCTAGTAGCGGTTACTATATGGTTTACGTAACCGGAAGGCATGTGGCTATGTAAGGATATACCTTATAGCCTATACGGAGAGCCGGGATAGCTAGGAACGGACATGGATCACGTGATATAGTAGCCTCAGGCTACTATAGGATAAAAGCCCTCTTATAGCTACTACCAGTTNGTTAGCCTACTAAGTTGAAGTCTTATAACTTATAGAGACCTACCTTTTACTATTACTCTTTCCCTTACTAGGTTTTTAGCTATATACCCTTACAATTCTTTAACTTCTATTTCCTAGAGGGGTAGGGCTAGGATTTTAGTAATAGCTCTACGACGAACGGTCGCTGAACACTCAGCGGAAAACTTAGTATCCCAGATAATATCCGCTAAAAACTCTACTAAACCTACAGCTACAACTAAATATATAGCAACTACGTCGCCTGAATATATAGTAACTACGTTACCTAAATATACAGTAACTACGTCGCCTAAATATTAAATAGTAATGATAGTAGTACTTATACGCCTCCTTAAATAATAGTCCTCCTTTATAGAGATAATATCAGCTTAGCTATCTACTAGTGAACCTACGGCAACCCCTATACTATTAATCCCCGAAACTACTATTAACTATAAGGATTACTCAAAACCCCCTTATTACTTATATAGCCTCTTTCACAAAAGTGCTACCCTATACAAAATCGAGGATTAGCTAATAGCGATTCAAGACAACTATTCTCTACGCCTAAAAGCTTCTATAGTATATAAGATTCAGTAAGCTATATCTAAACTAGTATATAGCCTATAAACCTAGTAGTATAACTACTGCTATATACTATTACTAGACCCTATATAAGCCGAATTTATAGTATTTATTCGTTATTTATTAACCGATCTAACCTTACAAAAGTTACGCCTTTATAGTATACTTTATATATTTTAATATAAAGGCTAGTCCCTACTAAAGTTTTACGCTAAATAGTTAGCTATTTATAAAGCCCTAAGTACCCCTATAAAGATATTAAAACCTTATACTTTCGCGTTTTTCTATTACTTCAAGGTTAAGCTATAATGGTACCTATAGTACTAGAAGTTCAATAATTAGATACCTAGGGTAGTAGCCTTAGTAGCTAAGTATTTGTAGGAGATATTATAGCCCTATGAGGGCTTCAGTAGTATTAGGAGTATTACTACTGAGGGGTTGGCGCCTAAATACTATAAGGAGACTAATATTAAAGGGCCCCTAGTAAAAAGGTTACGCTTTGAAGAGTACCCTGAGGGCTGCCCCTTATGCGAAGTATATAGCAAGTTAGGCTATACTATAACTACTTATTACTATAACGAATTCTATATATTTTACTAGAGACTAAGCTACCTTATAAAGGTTTGCTGTGAATGCCTCGCTAAAGGCTTGAAGAACCCCTAGAACTATATAGAGCCTAGGGCTATATAATATAGTAAAAATACCTTATAAGGGTTTACTGTGAACGTTTTACTAGGTGCTTACTGAAGTTCCCTAGAACCAAGTTAAGCCTAGGGTGGGTAGGTAGCCTACTAGTGTAATTGCTACGAGCGCCTTACTGAGGGCTTACCGGAGGGTCACTAGAGCTATATAGAGCCTAGGGCTATACAGCGAAGAGGGCCTAGAAGAGCCTACTAGTAAATATACGCCGATACCTCGGGGGCTTAATTAGCTATAGGAAGCCCTATATACCTAATTAGTAATAGGAAGCCTCGCTATTACGAGAAGGGGTCAGATACCCTAGGTTAAGCCTTAAAGATTTCTAGTTAATATACTAAAAAGGTTAGATGCTTTAGGATTTACCCTAAAGATCCCAGTTAATATACCAGAACTTTACTAATAGGTAGGAAGTACTATTCGTTTAATATAATAATAGGAGCCTTATATGTTAATATATATATAGGATGAATAACTCTTATGTATTAATATACGCGTAAGATGACTTTTATATATTAATATATATATAGGATAAACGACCCCTATATGTTAATATATGTATAGGATACTTATACGTTAATACACGTATAGGAATAACCCTTTTATTTTTAAACGCTAAATAGTTAGTGAATAGCTAGCGAATATAAAAGTAGCTATATAGTATTTTATAAGCCTTAGGGTTTAAGGCTTTTAGAGGGGGGGATAGTTGTAAGGATATGCCTTATGGCTTGTATGGAGAGCTAGGATAGCTAGGAATAGATATGGATTACGTAATATAGTAGCCTCAGGTTACTATAGGATAAAAGCCTTCTTATAGCTACTACTAGTTAGCCTACCAAGTTGAAATCTTACAACCTACGGAGACCTACCTTTTACTATTACTCCTTCCCTTACTAGGCCTTTAGCTATATACCCTTATAAGCTACTAGTCACGCTTACCCGCTGTAGGATTCGAACCTACTGCTCTTACCGTGATAGTAAAAGCTAGCTAGACGTTAAACTACTACGTCAAGTAGGTAGATATATAAATAATAAATATAAAGGTAATTTAAATTATTCTAGTACTAGTATAATACTACTATACTACTACTTTTCTTTACTATAGAAAGTTAAATAAGTAAGCTACTATAACTAGTAAATTTTAGTTAACTTTTACGATAAGTATATATAAAACCTAATAAGTAAACTTTATAGTTATCTAAATATATATATAAACTAGTACTTCTATATATTATGATACTAAAAAACTATTTTATTATAGAATATAAACTATAACTCATTTATTTACTAGTAATTTCTAATATTAATATTTAAATTTTATAATTAGATAAAAGATTATAGATAATAAAGAAAAAGCTTAGGTCTTTGGAAAGAAACTCCTTAGAAGGTAAATTAATACAGCTACTAATAATACTATTATAGTAATAGATAAATTAGAGGGATATAGAAATAGATAGATAAGTTACTTTTCTTAATTTCTATATCAATATATAATAAGTTTTTTATTTCTATCTAAATTAATAATAATTATAATTATTATAGAATAGCTAGTAATAAGTTTGTGAAATAGTAGAATTTTATATTAATTATATTACTATAGTTATACTAGTTAAGTACTATCCTAGGTATTAACCGGGAGATTTATATTACTAAAATAACTGAAATATCAATTAATTTTAATAAGTAATTATCTAAAGCTTTATTCTATATAGGTATAGGAATAGTATATTTAGTTATCTTTAAAAAACTATATTTATAGTACTAATGAGATATTTAAGATTTTAAAAGGTATAAGATATAAATAAATATAGTTAGTAGCTTAATTATCTAGGTTATTATTAATATACTAAAAGAGATATGTATATATATATATATATATAGATTTATAGTCTTTATTAAGTTACTAGCTATAATATCTTGTAATTTAATAGAAAAGGGATATAAGTAATTAGTAATCAATTTAGTATAGATCAATATAGCCCTAGTAGCTACATTACTTATAGCTTCAGAACAGCTAAAACTTATTTTACTAGATATTGTCTTTTTATAGATTTATTTAATCAGGATAAAACTTCTAATTTCCTATTTTACTAGGGGTCTCTTGACTATTATATTTACCTGAAAAAAGCTTAGATAGAATAGAACTAGACTTATTATAAAAACTATTTTATAATATACTAAGGGAATATTTCATCGAGGTTTAATATTAAGTAATAGACCCAATAGATAAAGGTTAGGTCTAGGCTAGCTTATCTATAACTAAAAAATCTATTTTCTATATTAAGAAATTTAGGCGGAAATAGTAGTTTTATATAAATTATTATACTTGTAATATTATTAGTATTTATAATACTCGCTTAATATAGTAGTTTAATATCTAGCTAGCTTTTACTATTTTATAGTAAGAGTAATAGGTTTGAATCCTGCGGCGGACAAGCGCGACTAGTAGTTATAGATTTACTAGTTATATAAACTAAGTATAGTAATCGTTACTAGCTAGTAGTTCTTACTACTAGCTATTTATAACTAGTAGTTATCAATAACTAGTAATAGGTATTACTAACTAGTAAGTATTAGTATTACATAATAACTTATTATAATCCTATAAAAAGTAGCCGTAATAGATATAGGCTTATACTTTCCTTTTATGATATATATACCTTCTATTTATTAGCTATCGTATTAACTAACTATATCTTATTACTTAAGGTTTCCTCTATTTAAATAGTTCTTTAGCCCTAGTATTATCTATAAGGTATATAAAGTAAGAGCTAGAACGCAAGAGCTGACTATTAAATATAGTTTCCTTTAAGGGGTTCCCGAGAGGTATGTGATTTTAAATAGATTGAAGACTTTTAATACTACTACTATTAGTATTTATAACTATTACCCCTTATTATGAATTTAGGAAATACTATATTCATTATCTAAAGTAATATAGTTTATAAAGGTTAATATTTATATAGTTTTTTATAAGATCTGTATTATAGAGGGAGATAAGTATAGAACTACCTTTTAGAAATATTTTAGTTTATGTAAATAGATTATTACCCTTTCTAGGCTAATAAATATATCTATAATATTTTAATATTATATTAATAGTATATTTTGAAGTATTCTTAATAATTTTATTATAATCTATTTAAATAATATTTTGATATTCCCTCTTAACATAGTAGTTTAACGTCTAGCTAGCTTTTACCGTCTTATAGTAAGTGTAGTAGGTTCAAGTCCTGCGGCAGGTAAGCGTAACTAGTAGATATATATTACGTGTTTTCCGATTATCTATACTATATATAGTAACCGCTACTAGCTAGCTAGTATTTAGTATTATATAACTATAATCCTATCATAAGTAACTATGATAGATATAGGCTTATATATATATATTTTCCGTATTTATCACCTATCATCTTAACTAACTATATTATTACTACTTGAGGTTTCCTCTGGTTGAATAGTTCTTTAGTTTTAGTATTATCTGAAAAATATATAAAGTAAGAGCTAATAACCGGGTATAGCTTCCTTTAAAGAGTTCCGGAGAAGTATATAACTTTAAATAGATTAAAGACTTTTAATATAAATATAATAATGTTTTGATTTATAGTTATATGTTAAAGAAAAACTATGAAAATAAAGTTAAGTAAATCTTTAAATAGCTATAAAGGATTAGTTTATATTTAGATCTGGAGAAATATAAATTCTTAGTAAAAGAGATCAAGTATTTAAGTTTTATTATCAAAACAAAGAAAGGTATCTATTATAACCCTAAAAGAGTTAAAGTTATAAAGAAATAGGAGATTTCTATAAGTATTTATAATATCTAGAGTTTCCTTAGTTTCGCGAACTTCTATTATAGTTTAGTTAACTACTTTTCTAGTTTAATAGAACTTCTTATATAACTAATATAAAAAGAGGTATTATTTTACTAGAATACTCTATACTAATAAGTATTTAAAGTATTGAAGTTTATATTTATCTTAGAACTAGTTATAGTAAAATAGGATCTAGAGTAACATATATTAGTAGGGATAGATTATTTAAGAGTAATTTCAAATAATTATTTCTTATAAGAAAATAGGGATAGTATATTATAGCTAGTTACTTATTACTTAGCTAGATTTACTTTAACTTAGTAGAATTATACTATTTATAATAAGGAACTACTAGTAGTAATACTATATTTAAAAATATAATTAGTAGAGTTATAGAGTAAAATACAACTATTTATCATTTTCTGAAACTATAAAGCTTTAGAATATTCTATAAGTTTTAGACTTATTTTAGAATAATAAGTTAAGTAAATAGAAGTTTTGTTAGAATTTAGTTTTATTTTCAAGTATTATTTAGGTTATTATATAAGGTATTTTAATTCTTTTTCTTAAGAAAACTAAGGTAATATAATAGAACTAAAACTTATAATATAAATTTTCTAGCTTCTCTAAGTTAATTTTAAAAAAAAGGAAAGCGCTTTTCTAGTACTTTTAACTTATAATATATAAATAGAAGGAGGCTAGGAAAAAGCTATATAAATAAAGGATAATTACTAGTATATTACTAGTAAATTACTAGATAAGTATATTATATTCTAAAATACTATATTACTAATATTATAGAACTAAGTAATTATAATAATATTAGTATATAAAGTTTACTTAGAAACTATTTACTAAGTAGTAAAGATATTTCCCCTAGAAGTTTTAATTTCGATATAAATAACTAATTATATAATAGGAAATAATAGTATTCTACTATATTAGGGTCAGGTTTAGGTCTTTAAGTAATTAGTTACTTTTACTCTATACCTGGAATACTATCTAAGCTCTTTACTTTATATATAGATTTAACTATAAATTTTACCTAATAATAATATTTATACTAAAACTAGTTTATAACTAGTTAAAATAGTAATAAAACTACTTATTATTATACATAATTATACCCCTAGTTCTAATATTTAATTTTATAGTAATAGAAGACTTCGTAGTAATAGTTAGGGAGAGTTTTATTAAGACTAAAGCTTAATATATATAGCTAAAAGTAATTACTAAAGTTATAAAGTTAAGAACTTTTATAAACTTCTTAAAAATAGAATAAGTAATAGAAGACCTCGTAATAATAATCTATATGGGGAGAGCTTTATCGAGACTAAGGCTTAATATATATAGCTAAAAGTAATTACTAAAGTTATAAAGTTAAGAACTTTTATAAACTTCTTAAAAATAGAATAAAATAGAATACTAAAAACTAAGTATTCTATAATCTATTACTTTTCTATATCTAAACTATCTTTAGTAAAATCTAGTAGTTAGAGTAGTAATACATTATGTTTTTATAATAGAATTGAAATCTCCTCGAAACTTATACAACTACCTATAAAAGAAGAAATATAGAATAAGTATAGAGATATCTAATTATAATTATTATAACTAAAACTATTATTTTATTAAACTAGGTTTTAATACAATTATCCTAAATACTACGATTAATAAATAGCTTATAGATATTTAAGAAAAGATTATCTAGCTAACATATAATTTACTATACTAAACTAATAATATTATGAACTAGGTATTAAATAAGTAATATCTTAGTATTAATATACTATTATAATACTAGTTACTAGATACTTTAGAATATTATAGTAATATAATTATAGAGGTTTTCAAAGTTATCTAGCTATACTAGGAGTATCTATATCTATACAAATATAGGGATTATATTAAAGGTCTTTGATCTATTTAAAACTATATGCTTCTCGGGAACCTTTTAAAGGAAGCTATACCCGGTAGTTAGCTCTTATTTTATTTACCCTTTAGATACTACTAGTTCTAAGGAAATATTTAAATAGAGAAAGCTTCAGGTAATAAATATACTTAGTTAATATAATAGGTAATAAATAGGGAAAATATAAGCTTATCTATTATAGTTATTTTTCAAAGATTATAGTTATATAATACTAATACTAGCTAGCTAGTAATACTTATTACTAGCTATTAATAGTTACTCGCTATTAAAAGTAAGTAGTAAGAGCTGATAGCTAGTAGTAGTTACTATATATAATTTACGTAATTAGAAAGTATATATATACTTACTAGTTATATTTACCTACTATAGGATTCGAACCTACTACTTCTACCATAATAAATAGAGCTAGCTAGATATTAAACTACTACGTTAAGCGGGAATCTATATAAATATTATTTATAAGTTAGTTATAATTAATATATTAAGATGATTTACTAATAAGAGCAAGTTAAGTCCTATTATATTTATATAGAAATTATAAGTTAGTTTATATTAGTAGTAGGGAACTTTTATATTAGTAGTATAAAATCTTATCTTAAGAGTAGGTAAAACTTAGTCTATAATAAGGATATTAAGCTTACGGATATTAAGGTTATAATAAATATTTAAATAAAGTATTTATAGTTAGTAGTAATTAAATATCTCGAGATATTCGAATTATATATAGCTATGAAAGTATAAAAGTATAAAGGTATAAAGGTATAAGGTTATTATAGATAGCATTATTAGTTATTTATTATTAAAAAAGTTAATGTGGGGCGGGTATACTAGCTACTATGGCTATAAGGGGTTTAGTTTTGGATTAACTAGGGATTAGCTATAGTTGTTAGTAGGGGGAATAGGAAAGCTAAAGTTATACTTTAGGGGGTAATATATGTACTAATAGTTATAGTAGAAAGCGAGCTATTAGCCTTTCCTAGTTTTTAAGTATAAATTACTAATAATTATAATTTTCTAAATAATTTATAACTCCTTAATCCTAGGTTATTTTAATATTGATTTAATATTTATAGTATTCTTATGAAATTACTATTAGGATAGTATGTTAAAGAATATTAAATATTTTATATAAGTATATAATATTTATTAGTATTTATATAAAGGTTAATAGTATTGATAAGGCTTATTATAACTTTCTTTAATTCTTAATAAGTTTTAGTCATAGATTTATATTAACTTTATAATAAAACTACTATTTAATATAGAAGGGGATTTAAGGTTTATTAAAATATTAGGCTATAGGTTTTTACCCTATAGTAGTACTCGACTTACCGTTGAATATTCTCTGGAATATTCTACCTCGTTCTTTTTACAGGGTACTTGCTAGTAATTAACTTTGGATTCGTAATTACTTACGCAAGCCTGTATTACTCGAATATTCTAATGATTACTAATTAGAATATTCTAGAACTAAGCGTAGTACTATAAAAGAAGGCTTCTA
>RYZW01000418.1:10413-36519 GCA_004367215.1 Colletotrichum trifolii
TTCTCCTCCCCTGAAAATATCTAGTAAATATACTTTTAATATAAAGTATCACTTTACTAGATATAGGCTATATGCTTACCTACCTTTTAATAAGGTTCTTTATAGTAATTATAGATTAACTATTAAAATATATCTAGTTAGAAACTATAATACCTATAACTACTAAGATTTATATAGAAAAGTATTAGGATACTTAGTAGTAATTCTATAATTCCTTTATATTGATTATTACCAATTATAGTTTAAACTAGGTTAGTACTTTTTAGATAATATTATACTAATTAATAGAGATATATTTGTTATTATTTACATTATTCTACTTTTAGATTTATAGTAAAATAGAAAAAGTAATATTTAAAACTTAGGTTTTCTTATAGATATATATTACTTTTTTATAACTAGACTAACTAGTTCATATTACTATATACTAACTAGTACTAAATAATAGGGATTTTGTAGTAATTAGGATAAATTTGAATAAACTTTTAAATAAATTTAATATTATACTTATCTTATACTCCTAGGTAATAGAGTAAACTATATATTCCAGCTTAAAATAAACTTTAGGTTTCTTATTTTACTTTAAGAATAGTATTACTATATCTTAAATAATAATAGTATATATATAATAATATAATAAGATAAATATAAATAAAATATAATAAGTAATTAAGAAGTTCTAAATTAATAATCAAGTATAACTATTACTATACTATATTAAGATAAATTAGCTAAATGAGAAACCTAATTAGGTATCTTCTAAATATAAGGTTATTAATATACTAAATCTGTTAAATATTATATTAGATATCCCTATAGATACTTATTTAATATTCTATATTAACTTGATTAAATAAATAGAGGATAGCTTGCTATTTTAATAGTAATATATAAATATATACTTTAATTCTATCCTAATTCTTACTAGGGAAAATAATAAACCCTGGGAAGAATATAATATTAAGGAAATACTAGTAGCAAAAAGCGTATTAGGGTAAAGATATAACTATAATATATTAATTAAATAGAGAAGTTATAATACCTTTATATAAAAACCCTTAGAGTACTTTACTAATATTAAAACTATATTGTAATTTAAGTTATAATATAAAGATATTAGAAACAATTATAGCTCAATATTAATTTACTAATAGTAAAAGGCTATATAAGTTGTAAATTAGGTAGTATAATAGCTCCTAGAAGATATATATAACTAGTTATTAGACTTATTTCTAAAGTACTAAATAGATAAATTAAATAAAACGGTTAGTATTATCTTACTTTTCTTTATATCCCTAGAATTCCTCTTTTGTATTAGTATTCTCTCTTTTTCTTCTTTTTTATTAGGGATAGTAATAAGTAATACTTATTTAGAAGTAAAGTATTATTAGTACTAGTAAAAAGTAGTAATTATATAGTAGTAGTAGATAGGTAAGCTAGTATTAATAAAGCTAAAAATATAGCTATAATATTAGTAAAGTAAAGTATAATTACTAGAATATATTATAATACTTTACTATAGAGAAATTAGTATAATAAGAATTAAAAAAGAAAAAAAGAAAAACTTGTTAATATTTATATAATAGTACTAAGGCTAATAATAACCTATTTAAGGGTAAAAGTAAAGATAGAGGTAGGAGTATTTTTAGTATAAGGAGAAAGAGTAATAAGTATAGTAGTAATATAAGTAAAAGCTATTTACTAAGTATAATAGAAGTAGGTATTATAGTATTAGACTATAGCGGAAAACTCTAGTAAGAAGATAAGGGTAAAGTAGCCTTTAGTACTACTTTTCTATTAAATAGTAAAATCTATAAAAGTAATAATATATTAACTAAGTATAACTAAATAATTAACTTAGTAGCTAGTAGTATATAGCTTAAAGCTAGTAGTAAAGAAATAGAAACCCTGTTTATACTTACTTTTCAATTTCAAGTATTAGTAGTAGGATTAACTATAACCTAGTATATAAGGCTAGGTAAAGTTATTCTTATTTTACTTAGAACAATAATTAATATAAGTAAAGATAACTATATTAAAGGGCTAGTTCTTATCATTATTAGAATTACTTTCAATAATATAACTACTATAAATATAAGTAGTAAGCTTAAAAAGAGTATAGTTGTAGGAAAGATTATTACTAAGAAGTCCAGAACTAGTAATAGTAGTAGTTAATATAATAATAAAAGAAATATAAGAAAGGGAAAGAAAATAGAGAAATAGCAAAATAATAATACTATAATAAATATAAAATAAGAAGTTATATAAGTCTATAAAAAGACAATAAAACTATATAAAGAAAATAAAAAAGGTTTCTTATAAATTAATAGAGTGGGGAGTATAATATAAGATTAGTTACGATAAATATAGTATAAATTCCTTATTAGTAGGACTATTTAATATTAATAATACCTGAATTCTCTTATTAGTAGGATTATCTAATATTAGTAATACTTAGGGGAAATATCTTAAATAGATTTTTCTAATTAGTTAAACTAATTCAATAGTTAGAGGTTACTAGTATATTATAAAGCTACTAATATTATATATTACTATAGTAATAGGATAGAGGGGTAGTAAGGGGTATATTATAGACCTAAGCTTTAAGGTTTATATAAGATATTACTATATAGGCTTTATATAAATACTACCTCTATAGTCTAGTAAAGAGTTTTCATTTTAGGTATAAATTCTTTAAGTTTATCATAATACTATTAAAGTACTATTAACGTATTCCTTATAGCTAGCTTTTAATACTAATAATATTAGAAAGAAAGTTATATTTAACATTAAAAAAGCTATTAGTAGTAATATTGCTTGAAGCTTAATATTTAGCTACTAGATAGATATTCTAGAAGGAATTCGAAAGTATTTATATCTTAAAGCTTTATATAAAATATATAATAAGTTAGGCTATAGTATAGCGACTTATTTATATAATAAGTATTATACAAAGTATAGTTAGAAGGGCTATTCTATAAGATTTTGCCGCTTTAGAAATACTACTACTAAAGATATATAAGGAGGTAACTTTTAAAGGCTTTAAAATAGAAAGTTATATTGCTTTAAAGAGATTATTACTAAAGGTATGTTAGGGGGTAATTTGATTAGAAGTCGTTACTTTAGCTAACTTGAGATATTAATATATATATGATATTCAAAGTATTATTAAAGTACCTTAAGGAGATTCTATAAGTAAGTACTATTTATCACTAATATCATTAGTATTTGTACTAGTATTTTACTATAGTAAAAGTCTAATTAAACTTCTAAATTTGTAGTTGTATTAAATATCTCTGATTTATCTGAAGTTATATATTTCTTAGAAACCCTGTAGTAGAAGCTACTTAGTAGTTAGCTCGTACCTTTTCTTTTTTAGCGTTTACTTTATAAACCTTATAGATAATACTAAGGCTAAAGAACTATTTAAACAGAGAAAACATTAGATAGTAAGATATAGTTAATTAATATAATAACTAGTAAATATAGAAAGTATATATATAAAGAGAAAGAAGGTATAAACTTATATCTATTATAGTTACTTCTTTAATAGGATTGCAGTTATTTAATACTAGATACTAGCTAGCTAGTAATATATAATACTAGCTATTAATAATTACTAGTTATTAATAGCTAGTAGTAAAAGCTAATAGCTAGTAGTAGTTATTATATAGTTTATATAACTGGAAAGTATATAGCTACCGGTTATACTTACCTGCTATAGGATTCGAACCTATTACTCTTACTATAAAATAGTAAAAGCTAGCTAGACGTTAAACTATTTTGTCAAGTGGGAATTAAATCTTTAATATAAAGAATAAAGTTAAATAGTTTACCTTTTACTTAAAGAGTTAATTTACTCTAATTAGCTTAATCTACTATTAGATATCTTATAGTTAAATTAGCTATAGATTAAGGTTAGATGCTTTAGGCTTTACTTAAAGAGTTTTCTTATCTATAAGTTATTATTCTATTATTTCAAGTATTATTTAAGTTGCTAAAAAGTGGGTAACTAGCTAGTAAAGCTATTTTCAATAATAGATATAAAGTATTTATAGGCTTTAAAGTTTAAGGTTTATAGAGGGGGGAATATAAGAATATATTATATTATTTATTTATAGAGCTGAGATAGCTATAATTAGGTTATTATATTTAGTTACTTTTACTGTAGACCTAAAATAGTATGTAAACCTTTTATCTTATGAATAGATTTAACTATAAATCTTACTTAATAATAGTATTTATACTAATGCTAACTTATAACTAGTTAAAATAGTAATAGAATTACTTATTATTATAGATTATTATACCTTTAGTTTTAATATTTAACTTTATAGTAGTAGAAGACTTTATAGTAATAGTTAGGGAAAGCTTTCTTGAAATTAAAGCTTAATATATATGACTAAAGGAACTATTAAGGTTATAAAGTTAAGAATTCTTTTTAATTTCTTAAAAATAGAATATAATAGAATATTAAAAGCTAGGTATTCTGTAATCTATTATCTTTCTATAATGCTTATATTAGAACTAAGATCTCCTCGAATTCTATATAGCTACTTATAAAGAAATAATTATAAGATATATATAGAAATACCTCGCTAGAACTATTATAATTGAAAATATTAATATATTAGACTTGGCTTTAATAAGAATCTTCAAATATAATAATTAATAAATAGTTTATAGATATTTAAAAAAGAGTCGTCTAGCTATCCTATAAATTACTATACTAAGCTAATAATATTAGAGATTAGGTATTAATTAAATAATACCTTAATATTAGTACTCTATTATCATACTCGTTACTAGATATTTTAGAGTTTTATAATAATATCATTATAGGGGTTTTGAAAACTATCGAGCTATACTAGAAGTATCCGCGTCTATATAAGTATTATTCGTATGTCGGCTGGATTACTATATAGATTATAGATTATATAATATATAATATAATAGCTTAAAGCTATCACAGAATACAAATCCTCTTTTAGCTACTACTAACTAGCCTATTAAGTTAAAATCTTATAATTTATGGAGATTTACTCTTTAGTACCATTTATCCTTCCCTTACCAGGCCTTTAGCTTTCTTCTTGTATTTCTTTATAGAATTTAATTCTTTTACTAAGTCCTAATATATGATATATTTAGCCTTCTACCTAGTAGATAGCCGTATAAAACGCCTAATATAAAACCATTATAATAGAAAACAAAACCTAGTAATATATTATAGTTTATATATCTCTCTAAAAGTAAATATAATAACAGGAACCTAGTAGTATAATGACTAGTTGAGACTTAGTTCTAATCTGAGAATTAATATAGGCTATATAATGATCCTTATAGTAAGTTATAGCTTAATATACCAATAGTAACTTTAAAGTATTAAACTTACTATAGTAATATTTATAATATTAATTTATACTAACTAGTAATAAATACTAATAGTATATCTTAATAATACTAGCTATATAAGTAAACGAAAGGAATAGATTACTATCAACTAGCTAACTATCCCTTTCTTTGATAAATGTAAATTAATAGCTATCTAAATTAATACTATTATTTTATTACTTTTACTTCATACTTAGAATAATATTTTAGCTCCTTACACTATGTATAGATTTAACTATACATTTTACCTAATAATAGCATTTATATTAATACTAGCTTATACCTCATTCAAATAGTAATAGAACTACTTATTATTATAGATGATTATATCCCTAGTTCTAATATTTAACCTTATAGTAATAGAAAACCTTATAGTAATAATCTATATAAAGAAAGCTTTATTAAAACTAAAAGTTAACATATATAATTATATTGCAGACCGAAACCTTAGGACTTATATAGTATACTACTACTACAGCCCCACACAGATACTACTACTATATTTTAGTAACGAATTGATAGTTTTTATATAAAGTTTTCAAATTTATTATAAACCTATTTTAATACTACTGAGATTCCTCTTATAACTAATTTCTAGCATTAATACACTTCTTATCTAAATCTAACTTAGTAGTAATAGTAGACTAAGTAAATCATAAAGAAGATCTTAATAATAATAATAAATACTAATACTATAAAAGTTATTTTAAATCCCTGAATAAATAAATAACTAATAAATCTTATAATAAACGAAAACTAGGTTATTTAAGAAACTTTCTTATAATTCTAGTAAAAATATAGAATTATCTTATATATAGTAAAGATACTTTCTATAAAGAAGAAGCCCCTCCTAATTAGTACCCCTTTCAATAGTAATACCTTTTATTTCCTAATATAAAACAATAACTATATATTATAAACTACAAATTAATAAAGTCTTTACGAAAGAATTAGAAAGCTTATAATAGTTCTTATAGACTAGCTTTCTACTAAAATAGAACTATAAGTTGGTAATTTTCATGTAATCTAAAGACTCTAATATTACTAGAATATTAATACTTTTCTCTAGTATTTTACTAAGTACTATAAAGACCCTTATTAAAATACCTAAGCCCTAGAGAAAATCTAATACTTTTAATAGAAACCTAAATAGATATTTATTAAATTCTCTATAGAATTTAAATTAGCTATAGATTGAACTAAAACGTACTCCTAAATAGAAGATATCCAACTAAACTACTTCTACTTAACCCTCTTTTATTAAATCAGGATAGCTACTATTGGTTATAATATTAACTAAATCAACTACTATACTACTACCTAATACTACTATATAATTATAATAGACCTAGAAATACTTAATATAAAATCCTAGGAGTAGACCTAACCTTAACCTTAACCCTAAATAGTACTTATAACTAATTCTCATAGGAATATATAAATAATCAATATAGAAATAACCTAAACATTAATAATTCCTATGTAATAGTACTAAAATGCTACTTTATCTTACTAGAAAAAGTTAAATAGCTAAACTACTATACTAGATAGATTCTGGCTAATTACTACTATAAGTATATAGTATACTAAATAGATTAACTTAGTAGTTATCTAAACTTATATCTAAACAAATATATATATCTATTATAATACTAAGGACTATCTTATTACTAAATACTAATTTTGCCATACCTACTTACCTATAATGTTAAGTATTAATATCTAAACCTTATAGCTAGATAAGAGTATTATAAATAATAAAAGAAAAGAATAATTCCCTAGAAGAAATTCCTTAAGAAATAGAGTAATATAACTACTAGTAATACTATTTTAATAGTAGTTAAAATTAGAGAAATGAAAAATTAGATAGATAAGCTACTTTTCCTAATTTCTATTTAGATTAATAGTAGTTACAACTATTATAGAATACCTGGTAAAAGGTTTATTAACAAGTAGAACTTTAAAACTATCCTACTACTATAACCTTACTAGCTTAGTACTATTTTAGGTACTAGTTAGAATATAACTATTACTAAAATAACTACTACTTATACTAATATTAATCGATAAACCTTAGAAACCCTATTCTATATTATATCCAAGATAATATAACTAGCTATTTTAGAGAAACTATAGTTATAATACTAAAGAATTATACTTAATTCTATAAGGAATAAGACAAAGATAGATATAATTAGTAACTTTATAATATAAACTATGAATAATATCCCAAAACTAATATATGTAGAGAAATTTACTAACCCTATCAAATTACTATCTTTAGTATTATTAATTTCTAAAAAAGAGAACTATAAGTAACTTGTGATAAGTTTATTATAGGTTAATATAATCCTAGTAATTATATTATTAATAGTTTTAATAAAACTAATAGTTACCTTATCAGGAGTTTATACCCCCTTTATAGATCTATTTAATCAGATAAAAACCTGTAGCATACTATATTATTAAGAAACCCTTAACTATTATATTTACTTAAAATGAAACTCTAGTAAGTCTGAGCTAGATTTACTATGAAGATTATTATGTAATATACTAAAGAAATATCTTCTAGAAATCTACTACTAAATTACCAATTTCCTAGATAAAAGCTAGATCTAGGTAAACCTTTCTATTACATAAGTATCTATTCTTCTTATTAAAAAACCTAGAAATAAATAGTAATTCTATATTAATTAGTAAACGTTTAATATTATTGATACTAATAACTAACACTTCTTATTACTTATTAAAGAAACATTTTACTTACTATCTAAAGTAATATAGTCTACTAAATTTAATATCTATATAACTTTTTCTAAACTTTATATTACTAAAAGAAATAAATATAAAATCTTTTTTTAAACATAATTTAGATTATTTAAATAATTAAATATACTTTTTATACTGACTTATAAGCTTACTATATTCTTATATTTTATTAATAAAGTACTTTAAAGTATACTTAATAACTTTATTATCATCTATTTTAATAATATCCTTATTTATAATCATCAATCAAAAGGTAACTATAAAATAAAGATTACTTAAATTCTAAAATAATTATAAGAAATAGGTTTATTCCTAGATTCACATTAATATAAACTCTTAGTATAATAAATAAGATATATTAAATTTATTACTAGAATAAAAGAAGAAGTAAAATATAATTCTAAGAGAATTAAATTAATTCAGGAATAGAAAAAACCTAAGAATATTCATAATATTTAAAATTTCCTTAGTTTTATAAAATCTTATTATAATTCAATAAACCTTTTTTTGTAAGGGTATTATAGCTAAAAGCCTAGCAAGGGAAGGAGTAATAGTAAAAGGTAAGTCTCTATAGGTTATAAGACTTCAACTTAGTAGGCTAACTAGTAGTAGCTATAAAAAAGCTTTTATCCTATAGTGGCCTAAAGCTACCATATCACGTAATCTATATCTATTCCTAGCTATCCCAGCTCTCTATACAAACCATAANGCCATAAGGCATATCCTTACAACTATCCCCCCCTCCAAAAGCCTTAGGCCCTAAAGCCTATAAATACTACATAGCTGTTTTCGAAAATAACTTAAGAATAGTTCCGCTAGATATTTACCAACTATTTAGCAATTAACAAGAAAAAGATTCATCCCATACATATATTAACACATAAGAATCATTCATCCCACATATATATTAATATATAAAAATCATCCTATACATATATTAATATATAAAAGTTATTTATCCTATATATATATTAACACATAAGGCTCCCGTTACTATATTAAGCAAATAATACTTCCCATAGGTATATTAACCTACAAGGTTTCGGTTTCGGTATATTAACCAGGATCTTTAAGGCTAAACCTAAAGTATCTAACCCCTTCCTATATTAGTAACACTTCTACAAGGTTTCCTATTACTAATTAAGTATATAAGGCTTCTCATAATTAATTAGACTATTAAAGTATTAGTATATATTCACTAGTAAGCTCTTCTAAGCCCTCTTATATAACCCCAGGCTCTATATAGCTCTAGGGACCTCTCGAGCCCTCAGTAAAATACTCGTAATAAACCTTTATAAAATACTTTTACTATACTATATAGTTTTCCAGCCCTAGACTTATCATAGCTCTAAGGACCCTTAGCAAGTCCTCAGTAAAATACTTATAGTAAACCTTTATAAGCTACTTACTTTCTAGGTACTTTTTCCACACTATATAACCCCAAGCTCTATATAGCTCGAGGGGTTCTTCAAGCCCTCAGTAAAACACTCACAGCAAACCCTTATAAAATAACCTAGTCTCTAGTAAAACACACAGAATTCATTATAGTAATAAATAACTATAGTATAGCCTAACTTACCGCATACTTTACACAAAGGATAGCCCTTAAAGTACTCTTCAAAGTATCTACACTCTTTAAGGCGTAGCCTTTTCACTAGGAAGCCTTCTAGAGCATTAGTCTCCCCATAGCATTCAGGCGTTAACCCCTCAGTAGTAGCGCTCCCAGCACTACTGAAACCCTCGTAAGGCTATAATATCTCCTATAAATACTCAGCTACCAGGGCCACTACCCACCTAGTTATCAAACTTCTAGCGCTATAAATACCGTTATAGTCTAGCTTCAAGGTAATAGAAGAACGCAAAAGCATAAAGCCTCGAAGCCTCTAGCCTAGAAATACCTAAAGCCTTATAGATAACTAACTATTTAGCATAAAACTTCAATAAAGACTAGCCCTTATATCGAAGCGTATGAAGCATACCATAGAAGCGTAACTCTTATAAAGTCGGATCAGTTAACGAACACCGAGTAAACACTATAAAGTTAGCCTATATAGGGTCATGTAAAGTATATTAGTAGTTACGCTACTACATCTAGAGAATATAAGAGAATTTCAACATAGCCTATTAAATCTTTTAAGCCTCCAAAGCCTATAGCTATAACACATAGGCATCTAAAATCACTATTAACTAATCCTCAATTTTATAAAAAATAACACCCTTATAAAAGAAGCCATATAAATAACTAGGAAGCCTCAAGTAATCCCTATAGTCAACAGCTTTAGGAATTAATAGTATAGGGGTTACTATAGGTTCGCCGCTAGACAATCGAGCCGACATCATCTCCATAAAAGAAGACTATTATTCAAAGAGGCGTACAAGTACTACTATAGTTACTATAGGTTCAGGCGGCATAGGTATCACCATAGCTTCTATACTAGTTTCGGCAGCCGTAATTTCAGGCATTATTATTTCTAGTACCGCCGTACGTTCGCCGACCGTTTATTATAATAGAGCTATTACTAAAATCCTAGCCCTACCCCTCTAGGAAGTAGAAGTTAAAGAATTATAAAAGTATTATAGCTAAAAGCCTAGTAAGGGAAAGAGTAATAATAAAAAGTAGGTTTCTGTAAATTATAAGACTTTAACTTAATAGGCTAACTAGTAATAACTATAAGAGGGCTTTTATCCTATAGTAGCCTGAGGCCACCATATCACGTAATCCATATCCATTCCTAGCCATCCCAGCTCTCCATACAAGCCATAAAGCATATCCTTACATTTTTCTAGCTTAATAGAACTTATCATCTAACTAATATAAAAAGAATCCTATTTTATTAGAATAATACTTACTACAAAACATTTAAAATACTAAAATTAGTATTTATATTAAAACTAGTTATAGTTTAATTAAACCCTAAGAATCTTATAATAGTAGAAGTAGATTACTTTAAATAGTGTTTAGTACCGACTTCTTATAGAAAGATAAGGATAAAATATTATAAATAATTAATTATTACTCTATATAACTAATATTAACTTAGAGAAATTATATAATGTATAATAAGGGTTCTTAGTAGTTACATTATACCTAGAAATATAATTAGTAAAGCTTTATAGTATAGTAAAACTATTTACTATTCTAACTAATTATAAAGAATTTAAATGATTCTTAAACCTAAAACGTATTTTAATTAATAACCTAAATAGATTAAAGTTTTATTAGAGTTTAGTTTTATTTTAAAGTATTACCTAACTTACTTCATAAATTACCCTAATACTTTCTTAAGATAAAGTAAAGATCACATACTACAGCTATAACCCCTAATATAAGTTTTTTACTTTTTTTAGGTTAATGTATTAGTTGTAGAAGACTCTATCCTAATAGTTCTAATTAGAAATTTAAAGGTTAATAAAAGAGAAATATGAATTTGAATAAAGACTAATAACCCCTAAAAGAATACTAATAAAATACTAAATAAATATACTTTATTCTAAAGAATAGTATTACTAGCCTTCTAGAACTAAAGGGTCCTAGTGATATTAGTATATAAAGTCTACTTAATAGTAGTTTATTAGGGAATTAGAACTTTCTCCTTAGTAATAAATATTAAGATACAAATAGCAGATTATTGATTAGGATCTAATAAAGTATTATTATACTAGAACTATATCTAGATACCTAACTATAAACTATTAATAATAGTAATCTTCTAAATAGTTTATAATTCTCTTATCTTAAACTACTTGAATATTAACTTAATATTCGTAGTATTATCAAGAGATTAGTATTAAGACGGAATATTATAGGATATTAAGTATCTTATTTAAGCCTGTAATATATATTAGTATTTATATAAAAACTGGTAGTACCATTAAAAACTCTTATATCTCCTTCCTAATACTAAAGAAACCTAAATCCTAGATTTCTATTAACTTCACAATTAAACTATTATTACTATTAAAAAGAGATCCCAGGTTCTTTATAGTTATAATAAACTAATTATCTAAATATATTTAACTAGGAACTATAATATCTATAGTAACTAAAGTTTATATAAAACAGTTCTGAAATATATAGTAGTAGTTCTATGATTTCCTAAATTCGATTATTACTAATTAAAATTCTGATTGAGTAAATATATTTTACTTAATAGTATATAAACTAAAAAGTATATAGTCGTTCTTATTAATATCTTTTTACCGCTAGATAAATAGTAATATAAAATAGATAATACTAGAGATTTATACTTCACTCTAAATATATATTATATTTTCATAACTAGACTAAGTATCTTATATTACTATATACTAACTTATATTGAATAATAAGAATTTATTGATTATTAGGATAAGTCTAAATAAGTTTCTTAGTAGCTTTAATATTATACTAATCCCTTAATCCTGAGCTATAGAATTATCTATATTTTCTAACCCTAAATAAGCTTTAGTATTCCTAGTTTACGTCTATAAAAGTATTAACTTAGTATAGGTAGTAATAACTTATACCTAGTAGTATAATAAAATAAGTATTCATCAGATATAATAAGTAACAAAAAATTCTAAAGTAGTAATAAAATATAACTTTACTATGGTATAATAGAACAAACTAGCTAAATAAGAAACTTAATCAAATTATTTATAAATATTAAGTTATTAATATACTAAACCTATTTAACATTATACTTAATATCTTTTCATATATTTACTTAATATTCTATATTAACCTATTTAAGTACACTAGTAGTAAACTCCTACTTTCCTAGTAGTATATACATATTTGACCTAACTTTATTCCAATACTTATAATAAATAATAGTATATATGAAAAAGAATATATAATAGAAACGATTCTCATAGTAAAGAATACCTTTGGGTAAAATAAGAATTGAAATATATTAGTTAAATAGAACAAATATAGTATACTAATATAGGAACTTTTGAAAAGCTTTATTAATAATAAAGTAGTATTATAATTTAAGTTTATAATAAACAAATAATATAGTATATAGTTTGAAAGTAGATTGTTGAAAGGTATATCTTATTCAAATTAGAATAGAACACTCGAATACATATAAATAAAATAGTTAGGTTTTATATAAGCTAGTAGAATTACACAGTATCTTTAATACTATACTTATTCTTATATACCCCCTAGTGATAGAGTTACTAGAGATACTTTTATTTATTTAAATAATAAATTAAATAAATAAAACAGGATAAATAATTTCTAAAATAGATTCTTAAATACTTAAATAAAAAAGATAAATAAAGTTATTATAATCTATTATATATTTAACTATTTTTATTCGTATTAGTAAGAGTGATTTGTTAGTTTCTTCTAAAATTACTAGTTATCTAATCTTTTTATATATTATAAAAAAATTCTTTATCGTTTTTTCACCTACCAGTTTCTTTCTTATCCTTCATACTGATATTTTCAATGATTACTTTTCTATACTTATAAGTAGTATATTTCATTAATAGGGATTTTATATATCAATTTTTACTAATATTTGAACTACAAGATAAACCTTATAAGTGAGTTAAGAAAAAGACTAGTAAAAATAAGGATTTCTCTATTAAAGTTAAAGAATAGGTTATTAATATTGAGAATACTTTTATTATTAATATTTTAGCGTATTTAGACTCATACTATCTATTAGATAACACTTTATCTATTTTAACCTATTTTATACCTAAGCTTAAACACCTCCTACTTAACATTAACTTAAAAAGAAGTGGAGAATCTATATTTCAAGCTATATTAAACATTTTGTGATTTTATTTAGTTAGTAGTAATGATAACCTTAGAACTCAAAATAGTTTTCTTTATTTTGATGACAAAATTTATTTTATCTCGTATCTTCTAATTCTTTCTATGTTTTATAAATAAATTAATACTTATTATTTTCCTTTATGTTTTCTTATTATTAATATATTTATCTTTCTTAGTAGCTTTACTTAGGAATATGTTATTTTTAAGGTTTATAAATAAGTCATTAATACTGAGAAAGTTTAATTCTTTATTAGCTTAAACTTCGAGTAATAGTATAAGGTTTAAGTATTTTACCTGAAATCTTTTATTTAGTTCTATTTTATAGAGTTTCCTAATTTGTAGGAATATTCATTATTATCCTTATCCCCTAAACTTGAAATGTTAAAACTTAGTAGTATTCTAAAGAAGGTTACTATTTTAATAAAGAAACTTACTACTATTACTAGCTTGAAATATTTTTAAAGTTATCCTAGGGAGGTTTCTACCCTGAAACTTCTATTTAATAATAATAAAGATAATTTAGCTAGAGATTTTAAAGTCGAAAGAAAGTAGGAATTTAAAATTATTATTAATAAGAAAGAGGAGTCTAAGAATAATATAGATAAAGAAGAAGATAGAGAAGGTAATATCGAACTAGTAAAGCTTCTTAAGAAATACTTAAAAACTATAGCTAGTACTATGAGGAAACCTTCCTAAATTAGAAATTAGGAAGTTTTATTAAAGACTTTGGTTACTTTTACTCTATAACTAGAATAGTATCTGAGCTTCTTACCCTATATATAGATTTGACTATATATTTTACCTAATAATAGTATTCGTATTAATACTAGCTTATAACTAGTTAGAATAGTAATGAAATTACTTATTATTATAGATAATTATACCCCTAGTTCTAATATTTAACCCTATAGTAATAGAAGACCTTATAGTAATAGTTTATATAGGGAAAGCTTTATTAAGCCTAGGGTTTAGTATATATAGCTAAAAATAACTACTAAAGTTATAAAGTTAAGAATCTTTTTAAACTTCTTAAATATAGAATAAAATAAAACGCTAAGAACTAGGTATTCCGTGATCTATTATTTTTCCATAACTTTTATAATACAACTAAAATCTCTTTGAAATCTATATAGCGACTTATAGAAAGATAATTATAAGATAGGTATAGAACTATCTAGTTATAACTATTATAACTAAAGCAATTAGTATATTAAATTAGGTTTTGATAAAATTGTTCTAAATACTATACTTAACATGTAGCTTATAGATATTTAGAAGAAGGATATCTAGTTATCCTATAAATTACTATACTGAACTAATAATATTAGAAACTAGGTATTAATTAGATAATATTTTGATATTAATACTTTACTATAATACTAGTTATTAGATATTTTAGAGTATTATATTATTATAATTATAAGAGTTTTAAAAACTATCTAGTTATATTAGATGTATCTATATTTATATAAATATTATATAAATATTAGCTATATTTAATATATTTAAATTATGTACTAATAAAAGTACGCTAAGTCTTATTATACTTCTATAGAAATTATAAGTTAGTTTATATTAGTAGTAGAGAACTTTTACATTAGTAATATAAAGTCTTGTTTTAGGAATAGGTAAAGCTTAGTAGGGATATTAAGGTTACGGATATTAAAGTTATAATAAATATTTAAATAGAGTACTTATAGTTAGTAGTAATTAAATATCTTGAGATATTTGAATTATATATAGTTATAAAAGTATTAAAATATAAAAGTATAAGGTTATTATAAAAAGAGTTATTAGTTATTTATTATTAAGAGGGGGGGCTAATAGCTCGCTCTCTACTATAACTATTAGTAGACATATTACCCCCTAAAGTATAACTTTAGCCTTCTTACCCCCCCTCTACTAACTACTATAGCTAGTTCCTAGTTAATTCAGGGCTGAACCCCCTGTAGCTATAGCTAGTATACCTACCCCATATTAACCTTTTTAATAATAAATAACTAATAATTCCTTCTACGATAACCTTATACTCTTATACCTTTATACCTTCACAACTACGTATAATTCAAATATCTCGAGATATTCAATTATTGCTAACTATAAATACTCTATTCAATTTATAACTTTAATATCTATAATTTTAATATCCTTATTATAAACCAAGCTTTACTTACCCCTAAGACAAGACTTTATACTACTAATATAAAAAGTCTCTACTACTAATATAAGTTAACTTATAATATCTATATAAACGTAGTAAGACTTAGCTTATTCTTATTAGTAAACGATTTTGATATATTAGTTAAATATAGCTAATTTATAAATAATCCTTATATAGATATAGATATTTCTAGTATAACTAGATAGCTTTTAAAACCTCTATAATTATATTACTATAATATTCTAAAATATCTAGTAACTAGTATTATAGTAGTATATTAATATTAAAGAATTACCTAATTAATACTTAGTTTTTAATATTATTAGCTTAGTATAGTAGGTTATAAGTTAGCTAGATAATTGTCTTTTAAATATTTATAAGTTACTTATTAATTATAATACTTAGAATAATTGTATTAAAACCTATTTTAATAAAATAATAGTTTTAGTTATAATACTTATAGCTAGATATTTCTATATTTATTCTATAGTTCTTTCTTTATAGGTAACTATATAGATTTCGAGGAGATTCCAGTTCTATTATAAAAAATATAGAAAAGTAATAGATTATAGAATACCTAGCTCTTAGCGCTCTATTTTATTCTATTTTTAAGAGGTTTATAAAGCTTCTTAACCCTATAATCTTAGTAGTTACTTTTAGCTATATACACTAAACCCTAGCTTAAATAAAACTCTCTTTATATAGATTATTACTACAAGGTCTTCTATTACTATAAAGTTAAATATTAGAACTAGGGGTATAATTATCTATAATAATAAGTAATTTCATTACTATTTTAAAACTAGTTACGAGCTAGTATTAGTATAAATACTATTATCGGGTAAAATTTATAGTTAAATCTATATATAGGGTAAAGAGCTTAGATACTATTCTAGCTATAGAGTAAAAGTAACCAAATTTATTATTATGAAAGTTAATATAGGGCGGGTATACTAGTTATTATAGTTATAAGGGGTTTAGCTTTAGATTAACTAGGGGCTAGCTATAGTAGTTAGTAGGGGGTATAAGGGTTAAATTTAGACTTTAAAAGTAATATATCTACTAATAGTTATAGTAGAGAGCGAGCTATCGGCCTTTCCTATGTTATTAAAGATTAATAATCTTAGATATTAATTTAAGATTACTAAATATTAGTTTATAAAACCTAGTAAGAAGTCTACTATTTTAAAGAATATTCTATAAAAATATTGTGGCTAAAGGCCTAGTAATAGAAGGAGTAATAGTAAAAGGTAAGTCTCTATAGGTTATAAGACTTCAACTAAATAAGCTAACTAGTAGTAGCTATAAGAGGCTTTTATCCTATAGTAGCCTCAGGCTACTATATTATATAATCTATATCTATTCCTAGCTATCCCAGCTCTCTATATAAGCTATAAGATATATCTTTATAACTATTTCCCCTTTTATAAGCTTTAAGCCTTAAGGCTTGTAAATGTTATATAGTTACTTTCGCTGGTTATTCGCCGATTATTTAGTAATTACTGAATGAAAAGGTTTATCCTATATATATATTAATATATAAGGGTTATCCTATACGTGTATTAACGTATAAGGGTTATTTATTCTATATATATATTAATATATAAGGTTCCTGTTACTATATTAAGCTAATAGTATTTCCCCTGTAATATATTAACCCTACGAGGTCTCCCGCCTATCAGTAAAGTTTTAATATATTAACCGGGATCTTTAGGGTAAATCCTAGGGTATCTAACCTTTTTAGTATATTAATTAGAAATCTTTAGGGCTAAACCTAGGCTATCTAACCCCTTCCTAATCCTGATTAAGTACTAGGGCTTCTCGTAGTTAATTAAACTACTAAAGTATCGGCGTATATTTACTAGTAGACTTTTCTAGGCCTTCTTATTACTATATAGCCCTAGGCTTTACATAGCTCTGGGGACCTCTTAAGCTTTTAGTAAAACGCTTGTGGTAAACCCTTATAAGGCATTTTTACCATACTATATAGCCCTAGGCTTTACCTAGCTCTAGGGACCTTTTAGTAAGCTTTTAGCAGCGAAACGCTTACGGCAAACCCTTATAAAGTAGCCTAGTCTCTAGTAGAATATATAGAACTTATTATAGTAATAAGTAACTATAGTATAACTTAACTTACTATATATTTCATATAAAAGGTAGTTCTTAAAATACTTTTTAAAATGCTTATATTCTTTAAAGTATAACTTTTTTACTAGGAAACTTTCTAGAATATTAGTTTCCCTATAGTATTTAGGTACTAAGCCCTCGGTAATAGTAGTACTCCTAGTACTACTAAAGCTTTCCTCGTAAAGCTATAATATCTCTTATAAGTACTCAGCTACTAAGGCTACTATCCTAAGTACCTAGTTATTAAACTTCTAATACTATATATACTACTATAACCTAACTTTAAAACAATAGAAGAACGCGAAAATATAAAACCTCGAAACCTCTAGCTTAGGGGTACCTAAAGCCTTATAGATAGCTAACTATTTAGTATAAAACTTCAATAAAGACTATTAGCTGTTATATTAAAACGTATAAAGTATACTATAGAGGCGAAACTCTTATAAAGTCGGGTTAGTTAGTAAATACTAAGTAAATACTATAAAGTCAGCCCATATAGAGTTATATAAGATATATCGGTAATTATACTACTAGGTCTAGAGAGTATAAGAGAGTTTCGTTCTAGTTTATTGAATCTTTTAAGCTTCCGAGGCTTATAGCTATAATATATAAGTATCTGAAATTGCTATTAACTAATCCTCGATTTCGTATAAAGTAGTACTTTTATAGAAGAAGCTATAAGGGTAACTAGGAAGCCTAGAGTATTCCTTATAATTAACGTGAATTAATAATATAGGGGTTACTATACGTTTACTACTAGAAAACTAAGCCGATATTATCTCTATAAAAGAGGATTATTATTCGAGGAGGTATACGAGTACTATATATTTAGGCGACATAGTTACTATATATTTACCTGTAGTAGTAGGTTCGGTAGAGTTTTCGGTAGGTATTATTTAGAATACCGAATTTTCCGCCGAGTATTCAGCGACTATATGTTATAATAGAGCTATTACTGAAATCCTAGCCCTACCCCTCTAGGAAGTAGAAGTTAAAGAATTATAAAAGTATTATAGCTAAAAGCCTAGTAAAGGAAAGAGTAATAGTAAAAAGTAAGTCTCTATAAGAAGAATTATAAGGGTATTATAACTAAAAGCCTAGTAAAAGAAAGAGTAATAATAAAAAGTAAATCTCTATAAGTTATAAGACTTTAACTTCGTAGGCTAACTAGTAGTAGCTACAAGAGGCTTTTATCTTATAGTAGTTTTAAGTTACTATATTACGTGATCCATATCCGTTCCTAGCTATCCCGGCTCTCCGTACAAGCTATGGGGCATATCCTTATATATTCCTACTAAATCTATTGTTTTTAAGAATAATAAAACTACTGAGGAGTATAATATTTATCTATTCTAGATGAAGATTATTAGTAATATATAGCTTATTCGAACTATTCTCTATATAGTTTACTATTTAAGCTTTACTTTCTCTTAAAAACTTCATTTTTATACTATTAGTATTAGTAGTAAAGCTTTAATTTCTATTTACTACTATAGGTATAAAACTAGTTCAAAAGTTATATATTTTCTAGTTTTAAATAAAACTTATAAGGTTTTTAAGAAGTATTTAAAAGTTCTATAGATCTTAGATACTAACAAAATAGATGTTTTAGCTTATGAGTTTCTTTTCAATCTAATTTGTCTTAATTAAAAAATAAGAAAGTTAGTAATATAAAGAAACTTATTTACTTTAAGCTATAGTTTAAGTAATAGGAAGATTTCGAAGTTACTTTTATTATGAATAGAAATATTTGAAATTCTATTACTAGAATTCTTATTATTAAAATATTTTAGCTTATCATTATTCTAACTTTTTAAATACTATTTCTTATTATTTTAATACTTTAAATACTATTTTTCATTTAGATATTTTCTACTAGGCTTATATTTAGACTTTTATTAATTTTAATTAGGTTTTCTATTAGAAGAAGTTTCGTTTCTTAGCTAGTTGTAAAAAGGTTCGGAGTTTATAGTTTTAGATATAGGATTCTAGTTATTAGTTTTAGTAAGTATCTTCTATTTTTAGGATAAACTCTTAAATCTATTCCTAGTTTTAAGGGTTATAGTTAATTCTTAATACTTCTTTAAATTAATTTCTATATACTAATTACTATTTCTTATTTATATATTCAAAGTTCTAAATTTAAATAATGTACTTTGAGTTGAATAAAAGTTTAGTTAGAGAGTTTTATTCTTTATGAATAGTTTAAAAAGTATTACTATATCTTATTTCTCTATATTACTACTAAGAAGACGTTTTACTAAAAGTAAAATAAGTATTTAGATTACTTATATATATATATATATATATATAAGTAAATAAGAAATCGTTTAAAAAGGCTCTTCTATTATTTTAGCTATTCCTAAAGGTATTATTTATAGATTTATAAAGCTAAGAAGTATTTTAAATTATTTAGATTTCACTTGAATTGGATTCTTTATAAGTCTATTTACTAGTATGAAACTTATAAATATATAAACTATTTTGAAACTACTTTTTAAGTATTCTCAGTATAACTATAATTATTGAATATCTCTATATTAAAATCTAGTAAATAAGTATTTACTATTTAAGATTACTAGTCAATAACTTCGTTGTTATTATAATCGATTCTCTAAATATCGCTGAAATTAAACTTAATATCTTAGTATAATCTTTTTAGTATTATAGTTTCTTTTAAGGTATACTTTAGGTTTAGAAGTTCTTTTTTGTTTATTAATATTATAATAGTATTCTATTAAATAATTATGTACTAGATTAGTCTTCTAAGTAAAAACATAATATAACTATAACTTGATTTTGAAGTTTTTATATAGTTTATAAATACTATATTTCTAGTAATAAAGAGTATTTAAGTATTTTTTTAATATTTCCTAAGTTTCTTAACTATAATACTAGGCATCCTATTTTATAGAAATATTAAATTATGTAATCTATAATATTTTAGTATATTTAAAGAACATTTATAAAATGTCTTAAAAATATAAAATATATAAATAAAGTATCTAGTTATATTATAATAGAAATAGAAAGAATTAAACTAACTTTTATTTAGTGTATATGAACTCCCTAAAGTATAGTTTAATTACTATTTATAGTAATAAATATTACTAGAAATAGTATTATTAGAGTTAGGCTATAGTTAAGATTAAAATACCTAGTAACTTTAGTTTTATATATATTATAAATTGAATAAATCTTATAATACTTATAATCCCTAACTATTCAAATCCCAAGAACTATTTAATAGGATTTTATTTCTCAAGTTTATAAGTATACTTAATATTTTTAATAATCGCAAGAGTACTTTCTTAGCTACTCTATAATATAAGAGAAAAATGTTATCTATATAAAATAGGATATAGATATTAAAATTCCTTTTTTAAATAGATAAAGCTTTTCTAAGTACAGCTAGAAGCTTCTTATTTTGAGTATAGTATAAAAGGTTCTATATTAAAAAATACATCTATCTCGAAGTTTATATTAAATATATTTTAGTTCTATATAATACCTTATAACTTTATACTTATCTAATAGTTTAACTAATATTAGAAATCTATTAAAGTCTTTTATAATATTTAGAAATATATTAATAATATTGAATTATAAGACTTTAAAGTTCAAATATATTATAAATACTATAATTATTTATAATATTCAGGTAATTAATATTATTATATATATAGGTTATAGTAGATTAACTAGTTATATATCTTTATATATATAAATCCTTATTTTATATTATTCTAGAAAACTATTTATATTCATCTTATAAATAAAAACTTATTCAAGAAGAAAAGACTTAGTATTAGTATTTTATTAATCTATTTCTTACTAAGTAGTTTTCTCTTTTAACTATAAAATCTTGGTCTTCGCTATTTTAATAAAGGATTTTTCTAGTAATTCTAGTAAATTAATAATATTTTTCTAGGCTTTTACTAATATAACTAGTTAATTAAAATATATTTCAATTTTAATAGAAAGATTCTTTTTCTTTAATACTATATTTTAAATAGTAAGGAATACTATTAAAAATTAAAATTATTTGTATCCAACCTTTATTACTAATTAGGTAAATAAATACTAGCGAAACTATTTTATTTATATTCTAAGAAATATAAAATACTATTATTATGTTTTTTAAGAATACTATATAGTTATTAATAGTAAACTCTAGTTTAACTTACTATTATTATCTATTTCTATATTATTTACTAGGTTCTTAAGTAGCTAAAGATCCTATTTTAGTTAATTAAGGTTTAGAGTTATATTTTAGTTTTCTCTAAATTAGTTAAATAAGGGTTATAAAGTAATTACCTCTATTGTTGATTAAAATAAATATCTTTTCTTAAATAGTTAAATCTTTTATTTTAAATATATTATCTAGTTTTCTCATTATTAGTATATTTCTTAAACTATAATCTTTACTTAAGATTATTATACTTAGTTATTATTAGTTAGAAACCTAGACTAGTCTTGTAAGTTCAAGTATTAGTTTAAATATCATTAAACTTTCTTATTAGTTTTTAAAACTAATTCTAAACTTAACCTAATATCTTAAACTATTTCTAGTATTAATAGGATAGTTAGTAGAAAAGAGGTTTCTTTGTAAAATATTCTTACTATTCTAAAATCTCGAAGTATTTTAAGAATAGAGTTTTCTTTTTTTAGTAATTAATTTAATTGGTAGTTTTACAATTTTATTATAAATATTTTATATAAGCTTTATTTTAAGGAAAGTCTTATCTTATTAAACTTAATATTTTAGGTAATAACAACTTTCTAAAATATAGGAATCTATATCTTATAAAGGTTAGAAGTATTTAGAATACAATTTACTAGGTATCTAATATATCTCTTTAGTTTAACTTTTAAATAATTCTTAAAATACTTTATTTATAGTATTTCCTAAGTAAGTATACTTAAAAGCTATAAGTTTAAATCTATCCCTAGTAAAGTTATAAGTCTTAATAAAAGCTTAGAATATAATTTAGTACTTATGAATAAAAGTACTATTTATACTAGGTTACTTCAATCTTATATAGTAATTTCTAGTTATTTTAAATATTTAGAAATAGAGTTTATAATATTACTATTACTTAAATTAATTCTACTTATAGTTTAAAGAATAGTTTTATTATTTCTTATGTTTTTATTCCTTTAAATAATTAGTTTCTTTCTAGTGTATTTATTTATTATAACTAGCTTTTTAGTATAAGAGGGAGATAGTTTAAGACTAATCTTTTGTTTTATTACTTATTTTTAGTAACTAATTTCTCTATTAATTACTATTACTATTCGTTTAATATTTTATCAAACCTTATAAACTAAAGGATTTCTCTAATTCTTTACTTATCCCTCGAATGTTATTAGTATTTGAAAGATTAAATTATAAGTTTTATTAAGTAGTATAAATATAAAGAGTAAGTCTAAAAACTAATCTTTAATAATAAATACTTAGGAGCTAATTATATATGTTTTAGAGAAATCAAATAGATCTTAAATAATATAGTAAAATAGATAAAATAAATATGACTCTAAAGTTTATCTAGAAATAACTTATTAAGAATAAGCTATTAAAGAATAAGAATAATCTAATTATCTTAGTCCTTTAATCTTTACTTTTTAAATATTAAAAATTAAATACTTAAGAGTAGTTTATCTAAAATATCCTATTTCAAAATACTATATATAAGTATTATTAGACCTTAGTTTAAGAAAGGTTATCTTTAAATGTAATTAACAGAATAAAATACTAAGAAATTCCGAGATAATACTAGAAGTATTTAAATAAACTATGTAATAGTTTAAAATAGGTTTATATTTGAGGAGAACGAAGTTATACTTTCTAAGTAACTATTATATAATAATAATATACTTAATTAAGCTAAATCTAAAAGTATAGTCTAGACTTATATATTAGATCTTAGTTTTATTAAGAAATCAAATTTCTATAGTAATATTAGTATAGAAGTTTCTAATATAAGTAATATTATTTCATATTAAATCTAGTATATTCTTCTTATTTAGACTATTAAGAATTCTCTTCATAATTCTCTTATTTTGCCTAACTATAAAATAATTAATTAAGCTATATTAAACTCAATATATTCCCTTACTTGACTTAAACGATTTCTTCTTAAGAAGATCTATTAAATTAATAATATTGATTACTTTATAGCTATTAAAGACTATATTCCTTAAAAATATGTAAGGTTTTTGAATAGTTAAGATAGTTCCTAGGGGGATGATAGTTCATCTTTTTTTAAAAAGTAAGATTAATACTTACTTATATTAAATTAGAAAAGTCATAGCTATTACTAGATCTATTAACTAAAAGAGTTACTTTAGCTTTTAAAATATCTAAAAACAGCTTTTGAGTTTTATTAATATACTTCTTAGAGTTTAATTATTCCTTTTTAGCTAGTTTGAAGTATAAAATATAAGGTTTAGAGTTATTTACCCTATTTATAACATTATTATAAATAGTAATAATTATTTCAATATTAGGGGATCTAGTGAATAAGCTAGTAATAGTATATTTAATATACCTATAATCCTCTAGAAAATATAAGTAACTTCTAAAATCGTATAACTATTTTAGTTTAGTCTGAAATATATCAACCTTCCCGCAAAAATAACTAATGTAAATAGTATTTTACTATAACCTTTTTAAAACTTTTATTAATATCAAATAAAACTATAAAGATCTCTCTATATTTAACTAGAATTTTAATATTGAAGTTTAGAATCTCCCTCTTAATAATATTCTAATACTAAATTATAGTTTAACTATGTAAAATATATTAAGTAAATATTTAAAGCTACTCTTTAACTATACATATTCCTCAGCTTTACGGATCTAGTATATAACTACTAAGAAATAAATAATATATTACTTATTATAGTATATTAGATTAGAAATATTTAATTTGGCTTTCTCAAAAACGTTCTTATATTTAACTTTAATGTATTACTATATAACCAAACTATTCTAAGTATATTGATATTTTAGAAATGTTAGAAAAATTCAAAATAAAATATTATTAATATTAAAGAATTCTATTTAAGTAAATATTAGAAAATTATTATTAATAGTAATATGAATAGGAAAGGCTAATAGCTTACTCTCTACTACGACTATTAGTAGATATATTACCCCCTAAAATATAACTTTAGTTTTCTTACCCCTTTTATTAACTATTATAGCTAGCTCTTAATTAATCTAGGGCTAAACCTTTCGCGGCTATAGTAGCTAGTATACCTACCCTATATCAACCTTTTTAATAATAAATAACCAATAACTCCTTCTATAATAACCTTATACTTTCAAACCCTTATACCCTTATACCTTCAAATAATAACCTTATACTTTTATACCCTTATACTTTTATAGCTATATATAATTCAAATATCTCGAGATATTTAATTACTACTAATTATAAGTATTCTATTCGAATATTTATTATAACTTTAATATCTACGACTTTAATATCCCTATTATAGACTAAACCTTACCTACCCCTAAGATAAGACTTTACCCTACTAATAGGAAAGTTCTCTGCTACTAATATAAGCTAACTTATAATTTCTATATAAGTATAGTAAGTATAAATAACTTAATCTCCTTATATAGCTTTAGCTAACCCTATTTACTCAAAGATTTAGCTTATTCTTATTAGCGAATAATTTTAATATATCGAGTATAGTTAATATACGAATAATACTTATATAGATATAGATATTTCTAGTATAACTAGATAGTTTTTAAAACCCCTATAATTATAGTATTATAATACTTTAAAATATCTAGTAACTAGTATTATAGTAAGGTATTAATATTAAAGTATTATTTAATTAATACCTAGTCTCTAATATTATT
>RYZW01000419.1:0-15562 GCA_004367215.1 Colletotrichum trifolii
GGGGTATATTATAGACCTGTTATAAGTTACGCCTAGCTAGTTAACTCTAGCTCTACTTAAGTCCCGATAACTATACCTAAGAAGTTAAGTATTAGTAGGTTACTAGTAAGCCCCTAGTATTACTCTTAAATAGACTTTTTACATTTTTCACAAGAACTTCTCTTTTACTCTTTAGTTCTAAATAAATAGTATTTATACTCCTTATAGCTAAATTATAACCCAGGCCTAACCTTTTATAACTTCTAAGTACTATTAAAATAAACTATAACTAAAAAAACCTAACTAACTGAAACTAACTTACTACTCCTAGCTATAATACTTAAAAAGGTTTTATATAAATCATATATATATAATTTCATAGAAAAGGCAAAATTAGATAGGAAATATTCGAAATATATTTTATAAAAAGAATAATATATTCGCAGATCTATAGTCTAAGAATTAAAATATTCCGAATAATAGGTCCTGAAATATTAGGAGAAGAGAAGTTAATTCTTTTATTTATATACTACGAACTACCCTATTTATACTTAGGATCACTATAAGCCTACTTGTAATACGTTCCTGTAGCTATTTATAGGCCTAGCTTTATTATACTATATATACGTAGAAATAGATAGCTATATATACTATATATATACTATATATATACAGAAGTATACGGCGCACGTATAGTAGTAGTATAGTGTTACTAATACTAGCTCATATTTATTTTATAAATACTTTATAAGATTTAGTACTACTAAAGAAAAATACTTTATAATTGATATTATAGTATTAAAATAGTTATATAAATATTATAAATTCTATAAGATATAGTGAATTAATAGATATAATAATAATACTAATACTTTTATAAAACATATACTATACTATACTATTAAGAAATCTATAAATTCGAACTATATAGCTATTTAAAAGACAAATAAGTAATTTAAATCAAATAGATAGAAAAACATTAAAATATTATTAAAGCAAAAAGAGATAGGTTACTAACAGTACTATCTTTCGTATAAATAAATAAATACTAGGATATATAACAATACAAAAGATTACTAGTATTAGTTATACTATACTATAAAGTATATAGTAAATATATATATTACTATATATGTATATATATATATTTATACTTATATATATATAGTAGTATACCTTCTATATCTAACTAGTTATAAGTACTAGATATATAGTATTAGCTATAACTAAACATATAATAATTAGTAGGTAATTACTATACTCTAAATCTATAACTTAATAAAGTACTATATACTATATAATATAATAATTATTATAATAAATAACTATTTTATATAACTAGAGGGTAAAATCTAGTATATATTATATATAACTAAATATAGCTATATATACTACGCGAGGTTTTATTTCAAGCGGTTTAAATAGGGTAAAGCTTATAGAGATAGTACTAGTATTTAAAGTTTAACTAGTATAATTTTCATTTTTTAAATATATTATTCCCAATATAATCTTCTAGGTCTTAAGGTTTTACTTATAAGTTAGCTTTTGTAAATAATACTAGTTAAACTCTTTATTTATATTTCGTAAAATGTTTATTTTATAGTTCTATTATTTTTATAATAAGGAAAGTAATACTATTTATAGACTATTTAGATATATTTTATTAATTAGAAAATACTTCTAGTATCTCTAAGTTTTTTATTTTATTTAGTTACTATTACTCTATTCTTAGAATAATATCTAAGCTCTTTAACCTATAAATAACTTAAACTATAAATTTTACCGAATAATAGTATTTATACTAATACTCTTTTAGAACTAGTTAAAATAGTAGTAGAGTTATTTATTATTATAGATAATTATACTTATAGTTCTAATTATTATTCCTATAATAATAGAAAACTTTATAGTAATAGTTTATATAAGGCAAATATAATTAAAACTAAAGTTTAATATATAGAGCTTAATTTAACTATTAAGATTATAAGGCTAAGACTTTTTTAAACTTCTTGAAAATAGAATAAAATAAGATATTTATTATAAGATATAAAGGTTAAGTATTCTGTGATTTATTATTATTCTATAATCTTTATAATAGAATTGAAATCTTTTAAAAATCTATATAGTTACTTTTAAAAAGATAATTATAAAATAAATATAGATATATCTAGCTATAACTATTATAATTAAGGTTATTGGTAAACTAAACTAGGTTTTAATTAAATTACTCTAAATACTATAAATAATAAGTAATCTATAGATATTTAAAAAAAATTATCTAGTTATCTTATAAGTTACTATATTAAACTAATAATATTAGAAACTAAGTATTGATTATATTATACACTAATATTAATACTTTATTATAATACTAGTTACTAGATATTTTAGAATATTATAATAATATAATTATAGGCGTTTTAAAGGTTATCTAGCTATACTAGAAGTATTTATGTCTATATAAGTATTATTTGTATATTAGCTATACTCAATTGACATATCAAGATTATTTACTAATAAGAGTAGGCTAAGTCCCGCTATATTTAAGTTTTTTACTTCATTCTATTATTCTTATAATCTAAGATTTATAGATTCTAACTAATAATTAAAAACTTTATTAGGATTTTTAGATACTAGAAGCTTTTCTTAGAATTCTTTTTTTGATTATAATTTTAAATAGTTTAACTAATATATAATATTAATCTAAGTAATAAAAATACTAAACTAGTAGCTCTAGAGAAGTTTTATAAAAGAATAATATATAAGGTTTCCTGGAGTATATATTTAATCTTAAAGTATTTCTATTAGGTTTCTTATTATAATTAATAATTGATAATACCTAAATATTATAGATTTATATATTGTTATATTATTTCAGTAATTATAAAGTATATTATTTACTAATTATTATATCGGATTTGGATAGCTAGATAAGGTTTATATACTTTATTTCTACTAAATATATTTGTGATAAAGTTTATTCAAAATATAGTAATAGAATAATTAGTAAGAATAACTTTTTTAATAGTTTAGAATAATATTAGAAATTCTATTTTAATTATTATAATAATAATAGGACTTTATTCATTAGCTTATTATATTATAAGCTTTCTGAAGAAATATATAATATATATTTGAAAGTCTTTATGAATTATTACTATTGTCTATAAAGCGTATATCTATAGTAATTATAAGGTTATCAAATAAATTACTAATTTTATAATTAAACTTGGAGTAGAAACCTTTTATCTTACTCAAATATTATATTACTTATTTAATTTCTATATAATAGTTTTCTTAGAAGTTTTAGAGGTATTTTGAACTATTGAAATATTAGATATATTTTACATGATATCTAAGAACCATTTATTATTTATTATATATGAGAGCTATAGCTATTATATTATTTAATTTCGCATACTTTTAATATATTAATTATATTAAAGGTCTTTGATCTATTTAAAGTCATATATCTCTCTAGAACTCTTTAAAAGTAATTATACTTAGTAATTAGCTTTTACTTTCTATACTTTATAGATAATACTAAGTTTAAAGACTTGTTTAAATAGAAGAAACTTTAAATAGTAATAATATAGTTAGATAAATATATAATAGCTGATAAATAGAAAATATATATATATTTATATCTATTATAATTACTCTTTAAAGGATTATAATAAATTATTCAATAACATTTACTACTAACTACTAGTACTTATTACTACTTCTTAATAATTACTAGTTATTAATAGCTATTAGTAAAAGCTAATAGCTAGTAGTAGTTATTATATTTAGTTTATATATTTAGAAAGTTTATGATTACTAGCTATATTTACTTGCCATAGGATTTAAACCTACTATTCTTATTATAAAACGGTAAAAGCTAGCTAGATGTTAAACTACTATATCAAGTAAGTAAAGTTTGAATACTGAGAAATTACTATAAGTTTTTATTTCTTTTTAAGTAATATTGCTATCAAAGACCTATTAATAATATAAGTATTTCAGAAGTATTTTCTAAAAAGAAAGAAGATATATAATTATTAATATAGAAGAAAAATATATATTAGTAGTTATATTAAAGGTTTTTGGTCTATTTAAAGTTATATATATCTCCGGGACCCTTTAAAATAGTTATACTTAGTTATTAGCTCTTATTTTATTTACCCTATAAATACTACTACTACTGAGGAATTATTTAAATAGAGAAAGCCTTAGGTAATAAATATAGTTGGTTAATATAATAACTAATAAATGTAGAAATTATATTATTAAGAGAAAGTATAGATCTATATCTATTATAATTACTCTTTATAGGATTATAATAAGTTATTATTTAATACTTATAACTAGTTATAAGTATTTATTACTAGTTATTATAGTTACTAGTTATAAGTAGCTATAAGTAAAAACTAATAGCTAGTAGTAGTTATTATACTTAGTTTTATAACTAGAAGGAATACTATATCTACTTAGTTATACTTACTTGCTATAGGATTCGAACTTATTACTCTTACTATAAAATAGTAAGAAGTAGCTAGATATTAAACTACTACGTTAAGCGGGTAAGNTATACTTAGTTTTATAACTAGAAGGAATACTATATCTACTTAGTTATACTTACTTGCTATAGGATTCGAACTTATTACTCTTACTATAAAATAGTAAAAGCTAGCTAGACGTTAAACTACTACGTTAAGTAAGAGAAAGATATATATATATATTTCTTTAATTAATAATATAGTTTCTTTCTAGTAGGTTTAAAGTTAAGATATCTAAGGTTTATTTCTTAGTAGTATGATTATAAGAGAAAAGACTTTTAAAAACTATGTAATATTTCATTAAAATAGTAGATCTTACTTAGTACTTAGTAATCTAGTAATATCTCTATATAATTGATTTATTAAATATTATACGTATAAAAATACTTATTATATTATGTTATAATACCTTAAGGGTAAGGTTATCAGTAAATACTATAAAGATTTTAAAAGTATACTTACTAGAGTAACTATATAAGTTTTATAGATATCTTATAACTATTAATCTCTATAAATAACTAGTTAAGTTTTAATTCTCAAGAAGTATTTATACTTATTAAAGTTAGAAGTATAAAGCTAGTAATACTTTAAAATCTTGAAATCTTGCATAAAAGCTTTATTAATTGTATTTTAAAAGTTTAATTTAATATAATATTTAAGATAAGTCTATTTTACTATTATTAGAATTCTAATATATAGATAAATAAATATTATTAAGTAAAATATTAATAAAAGAAATAATTTCAATTATCAAATCCTTAGAATAAGAGTTTCTATTCTTTTATATTTTTAGTATTCTCTAATATCTAAGTCGCCTTATAGTTAAAGTCTATTATTAAAACTTATAATGTTTTTATTTTAAAATCCTTTAAATGTTGAATTCTTAAGACTTTTTCTAGTTAATTATTTATATTGTTCTATATTTATAAATATGAATATCTCAGAGTATCTTAAAATAACTAAAAGGTACTGGCTAAAAACGTAGCTTGATATAAAGATTTCTTAGTTACTCTAGTATAATATTTTATCTATTTTTTAAACTTAATTCTCTTTATAAATACGTAAATTCTTTACTTACCTATAGTCTTATCTATATAAATAAGATTATGAAAGAAGATAATAAGTGATTCTATAAAAGTTATTAATATAAGTTCTATAGTTTTAAAAAGTACTTTAAAAAGCTTGAGAGTAGCTATTATATAGATATAAAACTTTAAAGTACTATAACTAGTTCTTATTTTAGTTTAAAATACTTTCTTAAGCTATTTATTGAGGTTCAAATAAATAAATAAACTAACTTTGAATAACTCTATTATAGTGATTTATTTTTATGATTTGGTTACTTTTGCTCTATACTTGGAATAGTATCTAAGTTCTTTACCTTATATATAGATTTAACTATAGATTTTACCCGATAATAGTATTCATACTAATACTAGCTTATAACTAGTTAAAATAGTAGTAAAATTACTTATTGGCGTGAATAATTATACTTTTAGTTCTATTATTTAATTTATAGTAATAGAAGACTTTATGGTAATAATCTATATAAGGAGAGCTTTATTAAAACTAAGGTTTAATATATATAACTAAAAGTAACTACTAAGGTTATAGGGTTAAGAACCTTTTTAAACTTCTTAAAAATAGAATAAAATAGAGTATTTATTTTAAGATATAAAAGCTAGGCGTTCTGTGATCTATTATTCTTCTATAACTTTCACGATAGAACCGAAATCTCCTCGAAATCTATATAGCTACCCGCAAAAATATAATTACGAGATAGGTATAGAGATATCTAGCTCTACTATTATAATAGTCTAAGTATTATTATCATTTATACTAAACCTTAATTACTCCTCTATTATTACCTAAATAACCTACCCTATCTTATTATTATATATAATAGTAATCTGTTTAATCTACTGAGAAGATACGCTACTTTCTAAGTATAAACCTTTTTATCAGACTTTATCCTTGTTTCTAGCAAAGTTATCTTTTCCTATAACAAACTATCCTTTTGATTTAAATAAGAAATTATTAAAATTAAATTAACTATTCTTCTAATACTTAATAGGGGCTAGTTACTTAACTAAAAAATCCCTTCTTCATTTCTTAAAGTTTAGTATAGGAATAGTTAACTTTCTAGTATCCTTTTTTCTAGATTATTTCCCCTTCTTAATACTCCTAATTTTTCTGATTTCTACTTCTTCTTTAATTCGTTTACCTTTTCTTTATTTAATTAGTCTAGATTAGTTTCGGAAGAATTACTATTCTTCTAGGGAAATAATAACTCTCCTGAATTATTGATATTACTACTAATTACTATAAGAGTTAGTATTCCTATTAAGTTAAACTTAACTTTCTAAGTTATTTAAATAAGCAATTTCTTATATAGTACTATTATAGTCTTACTAGTAAGTATACCTAGAAATAAATAGAAGTTTAAATATATTAAGCTAAATTTGAACTAAATAATAAGATCTCTTGATAGTATAAAGATATGCCTTATAGTTTATATAGAAAACTAGGATAGCTAGGATCGGATTACTATATAAATATAAATTATATAATATAGTAGCCTGAAGCTACTATAAAATAAAAGCTTCTTATAACTATTACTAATTAGCCTACTAAATTAAAGTCTTATAACCTATAGAGATTTACTTTTTACTATCACTTTTTCCTTTACTAAACCTTTAGCTATATATTTTTATAATTCTTTAACTTCTATTTCTTAGAAAAGCAGGGCTGGGATTTTGGTAATAGTTTTATTATAGTATATAGTTACCGAATACTTGGCGCAAAATTCGGTATCCTAAGTAATAATACCCGCTGAAACCTCTACTAAATATATAGCTTCCCCTATAGTACCTAAGTATATAGTAACTATATTACCTAAACTTATAGCAACTATAGTAGTACTCATATACTTCCTCGAATAGTAGTCCTCTTTTATAGAGATATTATTAGCTCGGTTATCTAGTAGTAAACCTATAGTAAGCTCTATATTATTAATTCCTAAAACCGTTAACTATGAAGATTACTTGAAACCCCTGGTTATTTATATAGCCTATTTCATAGAAGTATTACTTTATATGAAATCGAGGGTTAGCTAATAGTAATTGAAGATAGGTATGTTTTATACCTAAAGGCCTCTGTAATATATATGATTTAGTAAGTTATAACTAAACTAGTATATAGCCTATAGACCTAGTAATATAACTATTACTATATACTATTACTAAACCTTATATAGGCTGAAATTATAGTATATATTTACTATTTATTAACTAACCTAATTCTATAAAAATTACACGTTTTATAATATACTTTATTTACTTCAGTATAAAGACTAGTCCCTACTAATACTTCATACTAAATAGTTAGCTCTTTATAAAGCTCTAAGTATTCCTAAACTAGAAGTTTTAAGGTTTTATACTTTTATTCTTTTCTATTACTTTAAAGCTAAACTATATTGGTATTTATAATACTAGAAGTTTAATAATTAAGTATTTAGAATAGTAGGTTTAATAGCTAAGTACTTATAAGAGATATTATAGTTTTATAAAGAAAGTTTTAGTAGTACTAGGAATACTACTACTAAAGGGTTAGTACTTAAATACTATATGGGGACTAATATTCTAGAGAACTCCTTAGTAAAAAGATTACGCTTTAAAGAGTATTTTAAAAACTACTACTTCTTATACAAAATATATAGTAAAGTTAGCTATACTATAGCTACTTATTGCTATAATAAGTTCTATATATTCTACTAGAAACTAGGCTATTTTATAAGGGTTTGCTATAAGTACTTTACTACTAAAAGCTTACTAAATTCTACTAGAAACTAGGCTACCCTATAAAAGCTTACCACGAGTACTTTACTGAAGGTTTACTAAGAAATCCGCAGACCTATATTACACTTAGGGTAAATAAGTAGCTTACTAGTAAAGATATAATAATACTTTAGTAGCTTAATTAACTATAAGAAACCTTAGATACCTAATTAGTATTAGGATACTTTATAGGAAAAGGTTAGATATTTTAGTTAAGTTTAAAGATTTCTAGTTAATATACTATAATAAACAAATAACATAGTATATAGTCTGAAAGTAAGTTATTAAAAAGTATATTCTCTTCTAACTAGAATAAAGTATTTAAATGCGTATAAATAGAATAGTTATGTTTTATATAAGCTCCCCGAGTTGTATAGTAGCTAGTAGAGTCGCACGGCAGTTTTAGTACTATATATATTCTCACATACCCCCATAGCAGTAGAGCTGCCAGAGATACCTTTATATTATTATTTAACTAATATACTAAATAAATAAATTTAGGGTAAATAGTTCTTAAAATAGATCTTCTAGTACTCGAATAAAAGAAATTGATAAAGCTATTATAATCCGTCGCGTATTTAACCGTTTTTATTAAGTATTAGTAAAAGTAATTAGTCGGTTCTTTCCAAAATTACTAGTAATCTGATCTTTTTATATATTATAAATAAATTATTTATCAATTTTTCACTTACTAGTTTTCTTTCGTCTCTTCTATATTAACTTTTTTAATAGTTACTTTCTTATTTAATAAGTAATATATATTACTAATATAGACTTTAAATATTAGATTGAGGTATAATAATATATATTAGTTATTCCTAATATTTTAACTATAAGATAAACTTCGCGAGTCTATAAAGAAAAATATTATTAAACTTATCGATTTTCTTATTAAAGTTAAGAACTAAGCTATTAATACTAACTTTAATAAGTATAATATTACTATTAATTTTCTAGAGTATTTTATATGTATTCTTAGTAAGTAATCCAATACTAGTTTTCGCCTAATATATTCCCGAGTTAAAATAATTTCTTTTTAACCCCAGCCTCAGAAATAATAGAATAATAATCTTTAAACTTATTTTAATTATTTTTTATCCCTATATATTTAATAAGAATAATGAAATTTAAACTAGAAATACCTTTTTATACTCTTTTTAGGAGACTTATTTTATTTAATAGTTTTTAGTTAACTTTATTTCCTTTAAATAATATAATTCCTATTCTTACTTTCTATTCTCTTTTTCTATTAATATATTTATTTATCTTAGTAATTTTATCTAAGAATACTTTATATTTAAAATTCGAATATAAATTAAATTTATTAAAGAAAAGAACTTTATTAGTAGTTTAAACTTTTAGTTTTAGTATAAAAGCTAGTGAATTTAATTTAAGTTATTTATCTATATATATTTATCGGAGTTTCCTAATTTATAGGAATATTTATTGTTATCTCTAGTATCTCAACTTATTAAAATACCTAAACCTAATAGTATTATAACAAAAGGAGCTATTTTACTGAAGAAACCTACTACTATTACTAGTTTGAAATATATTTATAATTATTTAAGGAAAAGTATTACTCTAAAGCTTTTTTCTAATAATAGAGAAGATAATTTAATTAGTAACTTTAAAGAAAAAGAAAAAGTACCTAAACTTATTAGTAACAATAATAGAATAACTAAAGCTATTACTAATAAAATAAACGATAATAATAAAAATATCGAAGAAGTAATTAAATTACCTAAGAAATACAGGAAAACTACTATTATTATAATAAGAAGGTTTTCTTAGGTTAGAGATTAAAGGTTTTATTAGAAATAAATAATCTTGAATATTAGCTAGAAGTCGCTAAATAATAACTTATAAAGCCTAGTAATAAGTCTATTACTATAAAGAAAACTTTAACTAAATCTATTTTTTCTAAGAAAAGGAAAATTACTAAGGAATATAAAAATTACTTATTCTAAATAAAAGCTATTAGAGATATATAGCTAGTTCAAACTATCCCCTATATAATATATTACTCTTGTTTTACCTTTTTATAAGGTTCCTATTTTCGCGTTATTAGTATTAGTAGTTGAGATTTAGTTTTTAATTAATACTACTAGTATAAAAATAGTTTAAGGAATACTTATATACTAGTCTCTAACTAAACCTATAAAATATTTAAAAGTTATTTAGAAGTTCTCTAGATTCCTAAAACTAATAAAATAAGTACTTTAGTTTAAGACTTTTTATTCAAATCTAACTATTTTAATTAAAGAATAAGAAAGTTAGTAATACAAAGAGGCTTATCTACTTTGAGTTATAATTAAAAGAATAAAAAGACTTTAAGGTTATTTCTATTAAAAAAAGAAGTATCTTAGATTTTATTACTAGAATTCCTATTATTAAATAGCTTTTTCTAGCTTAGGTATTTTAACTTATTTGAACTCCTTAGTTTATACTACCTATCTAGCTAGTTTTAAATAGCTATATCTCTAGTATTTTAGTAATAGTAATTAGTTCCTTAGTTAGTAGATTTCCTATATCCTAGTTAGCCCCTAGAGTATTTAGAATCTATAGTATATTTTAATTAGTTCCTAGAAAGTTTAGAGTTTATAGTTATAGTTATAGTACTTTACTTTATAGTTTTAAATAGTTTTAGTATTTAGGATAAATTTAGACTTTTATTTCTATTCTTTTTAAGAGTTATAATTAGTATTTAATATTTGTATAAGTCAATTTCTCTATACCTATTATAATATCTTACTTATGTATTTAAAATTTAGAATTTGAATAATTAATATTTAGTTAAATGAAAACCTATCTTGAGAACTTTATTTAATAAGAATAGTTAGAAGAATTCTATTATATCTTTACTTTTTATATTACTATTATAAGAACTTTTTATTAAAAATGGGGATTATTCTAAGTTATTTATATATATATTTAAATATATAGAAAATCGCTTCAAATAGTTTTTCTTATAATTTCAGCTAATTTAGAGAATATTACTTATAAATCTATAAAACTAAGAAATATTCTAAATTATTTAAACTTTACTTAAATTAGATTTTTTATACATCTATCTACTAGTATTATATTTATAAATATATAAATCACTTTAAAATTACTTTTTAAGTATTCCTAGTAAAACTATATCTATTATATATTTATATATTTAAACTTAATAAATAAGTATTTACTATTTAGGATTACTAGTTTAATTATCTAGTAGTTATTATAATAGATATTATAAATATCTCTTAGATTAAACTTAATATCTTAAAATAGTCTTTTAAGTATTATAGTTTCTTTTAAAATATATTCTAAGTTAAGAAATTTTATTTTAGTTATTAATATAATTATAATATTCTATTAAATAACTTTCTATTAGATTAGCTTTTTAAATAGAGAGATAATATAATTATAATTTAATTTTTAAAATACTTTATAGTTTATAAATAAAGTATTCCTAGTAATTAAAAGTATTTAAAGTATTTTATTAATACCTTTTAAGTTTCTAAATTATAATACTAGAAATCTTATTTTATAGAAATACTAAATTATATAGTTTATAGTATTTATATATAATAAAGAAAGATTTATAAGATACTTTTAAAGTAGAAAATATACGAATAAGATATTTAGTTATACTATAATAGAGATATAAAGAATTAAACTAATCTTTATCTAATATTTATAAAAATCCTTTAGTATAGCTTAACTAGTATTTATAGTAAAGACTATTCCTAGAAATAGTATTATTAGAGTATAGTTATAGTTAAGATTAAAATATTTAGTAATTTTAATAATATATATATTATAAACTAAATAAATCTTATGATATTTATAATTTCTAACTATTTGAACCTCTAAGAAATATTTAATAAAACCTTACTTTTTAAGTTTATAAATATACTTAATATTTTTAATAATCTTATAAATTTCTTTTTTAGCTATTTTATAATATAAAAGAAGAATATTATCTATATAGAATAGGATAAAGATACTTAAACTCTTATTTTGAAATAAATAAAGCTTTTCTAGGTATAACTAGAAACTTAATAATTTAAGAGTAATATAAAAGGTTTTATATTAAAGAAGAGATAAATCTCGAAATCTATAGAAAATATATTAAAGTTCTATATAATACTCTATAATTTTAAATCTATTTAATAATTTAATTATTCTTAGAAATCTATTAGGGTTTTTTATAGTATTTAGAAATATATTAATAATATTAAACTAGTAGACCTCGAAGTTAAATTATACTATAATTACTATAGTTATATAAAAAGTCTAAATAATTAATATTACTATATATATAGTTTATAATAGATTAACTAGTTATATATCTTTATATATATAAATCTTTATTTTATACTATTCTAGAAAACTATCTATATCTATCTTATAAGTAAAAACTTATTTAAGAAGAAAAAGCCTAGATCTAATATCCTAGTAATCTATTTCTTATTAGGTATATTTCTTTTTAACTTTATAATTTCAGCTTTAATTATTTTAATAAAAGAATTTTATCGTAATTCTAATAAATAAATAATATCTTTCTAAGTTTTTAGTAGTATAACTAGTTAATTAAAAGATATTGGAATTCTAGTAAAAGAATTCTTTTTTAATCTTTATTTTAAATAATAAGGAAACCTATTAAGAAGTTAAAATTATTTTTATCTAGTTTTTACTACTAATTAAGTAAATAAGTACTAGCGAAACTATCTTATTTATATTCTAAAAAGTATAAAATACTATTATTATATTCTTTTAAGAATACTATATAGTTACTAATAGTAATCTCTAGCTTTAATTATTATTATTATCTACTTTTATATTATTAGCCTAGTTCCTAAGTACTTAAAGATCCCGACCTAGTTAGTTAAAGTCTAGAATTACGTTTTAGTCTATTTTAAATTAGCTAAATAGGGGTTCTAAGGTAATTATTTCTATTCTTAGTTAAAATAAATATCCTTTTTTAATTAACTAGATTCTTAAGTTTAAATATACTATCTAGTTCTCTAGTTATTTACATACTTCTTAAATTTTAATTTTTATATAGGATTATTCTATCTAGTTATTATTAATTAGAAACCTAGATTAGTTTTATTAGTTAAGGTATTAACTTAAGTATAATTAAATTTCCCTTATTAGCTTTAGAAACTAATTCTAGGTTTAGTTTAATATTTTAAGTTATTTTAGTATTAATAGGATAGTTAGTAGAAGAGAAGTCCCTTCATTAAGTATTCTTACTATTCTAAATTCTCTAAGTATTTTAAGAATAAAGTTTTCTTTTTTTTAGTAATTAATTTAACTAGTAGTTTTATAACCTTTTTTATAAGTATTTTATATAAGTTTTATTTTAAATAAAATCTTGTTTTATTAAATCTAATATTCTAAGTAATAATAACGTTTTAGAAAGTAGGGATCTAGATTTTATATAGGTTATAAGTATTTAGAATATAACTTATTAAATATCTAATATATCTTTTTAGTTTAATTTTAAATAATCTTTCTAAAATACTTTATTTATAGTATTTCTTAACCGGGTATATTTAATGACTATAAGTATAAATTTATCCCTAGTCAAGTTATATATCTTAATAAAAGTTTAGAGTATACTCTAGTATTTACTAATAAAAATACTATTTATATTAGGTTTCTTTAATCTTATATAGTAATTTCTAGTTGTTTTAAATATTTAGAGATATATTATATAGTATAGCTACTATTTAAACTAACTGTCCTTATAGTTCAGGTAGTAATCTTATAGTTTTTGTACTTTTATATTTTAGGTACTCAGCTTTTTTCTAGGATACTTACTCGCTCTAACTAGCTTTTTAGTATAAGAAAGAAATGACTTAAGATTAATCCTTTATTTTATTACTTATTTCTAGTAACTAGTTTTCCTATTAATAACTATTATTATTCTTTTAATATTTTATAGAATTCTATAAATTAAAACGTTTCTCTTTTTTTACTTATCCTTTAAATATTGATACTATTTAAGAAACTAAATTATAGGTTTTATTAAGTAGTATAAATAAAAAGAGTACGTTTTAAAGTCTATTTCTAATAATAAGAGCTTAGGAGTTATTTACATATATATTAGAGAAGTTAAATAAATTCTAAGTAATATAATAAAATAGGTAAATTAAATATAATTCTAAAGTCTATTTAGAGATAACTTATTAAGAATAGGTTATTATATAAGAAGAATAGTTTAATTATTTTAGTTTTATAACTTTTACCTTTTTTATTTAGTTACTTTTGCTCTATACCTAGAATAGTATCTAAGCTCTTTACTTTACATATAGATCTAACTATGAATTTTACCCGATAACAGTATTCGTGCTAATACTAGCTCGCAACTAGTTAAAATAGTAATAAAATTACTTATTATTATAAATAATTATATTCCTAGTTTTAAAATTTAACCCTATAGTAATAGAAGACCTTATAGTAATAATCTATATAAAAACAGTTTTATTTAGGCTAAGGCTTAGTATATATAGCTAAAGGTAACTACTAAGGTCATAGGGTAAAGAACCTTTATAAACCTTTTAAAAATAGAATAAAATAAAGCACCTATAAAAACCAGGTATTCTATAACCTACTACTTTTCTATATCTTTTATAATAGAACTAGAATCCCCTCAAAATCTAAATAATTACTTATAAAAAAACTATAGAATAGGTATAGAAATATCTAGCTATAACTATTATAACTAAGGCTATTACTTTATTAAAATAGGTTTTAATAAAATTATCCTAAGTATTACAATTAATAGGTAGCTTATAGATATTTAAAAGAAAATTATCTAATTAACCTATAATTTATTATACTAAGTTAATAATATTAGGGACTAGGTATTAATTAAGTAATACTTTAATATTAATATATTACTATAATACTAATTATTAGATATTTTAAAGTATTATAATAATATAATTATAGACGTTTTAAAAACTATCTAGCTATACTAGAAGTGTTTATATCTATATAAGTATTATTTATAAATTAGCTATACTTAATTAATATATTAAAATTACTTACTAATAAGAGTAAGCTAAGTCTTATTATATTTATATAGAGATTATAAGTTAATTTATATTAGTAATAGAGAACTTTCGTATTAGTAGTATAAAGTCTTATCTTAGGGGTAGGTAAAGTTTAGTCTAGGGGTTTCTTATTAGGTATAATTAAAGT
>RYZW01000419.1:15697-28803 GCA_004367215.1 Colletotrichum trifolii
GAAAGAGTTATTAGTTATTTATTATTGAAAAAGTTAATACGGGGTAGGTATACTAGCTATAGCCGCGAGGGGTTCAGCCCCGGATTAACTAGGAGCTGGCTATAATAATTAGCGGGGGGGGGGGTTAGGAAAGCTGAAGTCGTATTTCAGGGGATAACTTATCTACTAATAGTCATAGTAAAGAGCAAGCTATCGGCTCCTCCCTAATTTTTACTTTTTAAATATTAAAGACTAAATATTTAAGAGTAATTTATCCTAGATATTTTACGTCAAAGTATTATGTATAAATATTATTAGATTTTAGTTTTAAGAAAACTATTTTAAATATAGTTAAGAAAATAGAATATTTAGTAATTCTAAAACAATACTAGAAATATTTAAATAAACTATAAAACAATTTGAAATAAGTCTATGTTTAAGGAAAATAGAATTATATTTTCTAAGTAATTATCTTATAATAATAGAACACTTAATTAAGCTAAACTTAAAAATATAATCTAGTTCTATATATTAGATTTTAGTTTTATTAAGAATAGTATTTCTAAAATAATATTAGTATAGAAGTTTTTAATATATGTAATATTATCTAATATTAAATTAAATATATTCTTCCCCTTTAAACTATCAAGGATTTTCCTAAAAAAGCTTTATTTTATCTAATTATAAGAAAGTAAGCTGAACTATATTAAACTAAATTTATTCTTTTATTAAACTGAAAAGGTCTTTTCTTAAAGAAATCTAATAAATTAGTAATATAGACTACTTTATAACTATTAAAACCTATACTCCTCGAAAATATATAAAGTTTTCAAGTAATTAAGAAAGCTTTTAGGAGAACTTTAAATAATTCTTTAAAGAAAATAAGATTAAGACTAATATATATTAAGTTATAGGGGTAATTAGTACTATTAGATTTACTACTTAAAAAAGCTAATTTAGTTTTTAAAGTATTTAAAAAAGTTTTTTTTGTTTTACTAGTATACTTTTTAGTATTTAGCTATCCCTTTTTAGTAAGCTTCTATTATTGAGTATAGAGTTTAGAGTTATTTATTTTATTAAAAATACTATTTTAAGTAATAATAGACATCTAAATATTAGGAAACCTAGTATATAAACTAGTAATAGTATACTTAATATATTTATAGTCCTCTAGAAGGTATAAGTAGCTATTAAAATTATTTAAATACTTTATTTTAGTTTAAGTTATATCTAATTTTCCTATACGAATAACTAATATAGCTAGTACTTTACTATGATTCTAAGTTAAAGTTTTATTAATATAAAATATAGCTATAAAGATCTCTCTATATTTAACTAAAGTCTTAATATTAAAATTAAGTGTTTCTCTCTTAAGGATATCCTAATATGAAGATATAGTTTAATTAGGTAAAGTATATTGAATAAATATTTAAAATTACTCCTTAATTATAAGAATTCCTTAGATTTCTAGGATATTATATATAATTACTTAGAAGTAGATAGTATACTATTTATTATACTATACTAGACTAGAAATATTTAAATCAGTAATTATAATACTATAATTATAGGGGTTTTAAAAGCTATCTAGCTATACTAGAAATATCTATATCTATATAAATATTATTTATATATTAGTTATATTTGATTAATATATTAAAATTATTTACTAATAAGAATAGGCTAAGTCTTATTATGCTTATATAGAGATTATAAGTTAGCTTATATTAGTAATAGAGAATACTTATATTAATAGTATAAAATCTCGTCTTAGGGGTAGATAGGGCTTAGTAGGGATATTAAGGTTATAGATATCGAAGTTATAATAAAGATTTGAATAAAGTACTTATAATTAGTAGTAATTAAATATCTTGAGATAGTTAAATTATGTGTAGCTATAAAGGTATAAGGGTATAAAAGTATAAGGTTATTATTGAAGGAGTTGTTAGTTATTTATTATTAAAAAGATTAATACGGGGCAGGTATACTAGTTATAGCTATAAGGGGTTTAGCTTTAGATTAACTAGGGGCTAGCTATAGTAGTTAGTAGGGGGGTTAGGAGGGCTAAAGTTATACTTTAGGGGGTAATATATCTACTAATAATTGTAGTCGAGAGTGAGTTATTAGCCTTTCCTATTAGGGATATATATAAAATAACTATTTATACTCAATAATATTACTATTAATAATATAATTAAGAATATTTAGATATTTTTAAAATATTGTTTTATAATTATTATTTAAAATTCTTAAGGATTTTAAAGGAATTTAAGAATGAATATTTTATTATAAATAATACTAAAGTAAAATAGGTTTTACTAATTTTATTTCTTTTATTATATATATATAAGAGATTAAAGGGAGGGGCCGATAGCTCGCTCTCTACTGTGACTATTAGTAGATATATTACCCCCTAAAGTATAACTTTAGCCTTCTTACTCTCCCCGCTAACTACTATAACTAGCCCCTAGTTAATCTAGGGCTAAACCCCTCGTAGCTATAGTAGCTAGTATACCTGTTCTATATTGACATTTTTAATAACAAATAACTAATAATTCCTTCCGTAATAACCTTATACCCTTATACCCTTATACTTTTACACCCTTATAGTTATATATAATTCAAATATCTCGAAATATTTAATTACTACTAACTACAAATACTCTATTCAAATCATAACCTCGATATCTATAACCTTAATATCCCTAGTAACTAAGCTTTACCTATTCCTAAGATAAGACTTTATACTACTAATATAAAAGTTCTCTACTACTAATATAAACTAACTTATAATCTCTATATAAATATAGTAGGACTCNACTTTTATTAGTAAATGATTTTAATATATTAATTAAGTATAACTAATATATAAATAATATCTATATAGATATAGATATTTCTAGTATAACTAGATAGTTTTTAAAACCCCTATAATTATAATATTATAATATTCTAAGGTATCTAGTAACTAATATTATAGTAAAATATTAATATTAAGGTATTATTTAATTAATACTTAGTTACTAATATTATTAACTTAGTATAATAACTTATAGGATAACTAGATGATTTTCTTTTAAATATCTATAAGTTACTTTTTAATTATAGTATTTAGAATAATTTTATTAAGGCTTAGTCTAATATACTAATAGTTTTTGTTATAATAGTTATAGCTAGATATTTCTATACCTATCTCGTAGTTATTTTTTTGCGGGTAGCTATATAGATTTCGAGGAGATTTCAATTCTATTGTGAAAATATAGTTACAGAAGAGTGATAGATTATAGAACACCTAGCTCTTAGTGCTCTATTTTATTCTATTTTTAAGAGGTTTAAAGAAGTTCTCAACCTTATAACCTTAGTAGTTACTTTTAGCTATATATATCAAGCCCTAGCTAGTCTCGATTAAGTTTTCCCTAACTATTACTACGAAGTCTTCTACTACTATAAGGTTAAATATCGGAACTAGGGGTATAATTATCTATAATAATAAGTAATTTCATTACTATTTTAACTAGTTATAAGCTAGTATTAGTACGAATACTATTACTAGGTAAAATTTATAGATAAATCTATATATAAAGTAAAAAGCTTAGATACTATTCCAGGTAAAGAGCAAAAGTAACTAAATACTTTATATAAACTACCTAAGTCATATATTAGCTAGTAGAATTGCATAGTAGCCTTAGTACTATACGTATTCTGATATATACTAAAAAAGTTAGATATTTTAAATTTTACTCTAAAGATTTCCGGTAAATATACTAAAGTATGCTAATAAGGAAGAAACTTTATAGTTTAATATATTTATAAGAAGTATTATTAGCTTAATATAGTAATAAAAGCCTTATACATTAATATACTATTAATAATACTATACTATATAGTATACGCTACCGCGTATAGTATATACGCCTCTATATATATATAGTATATAGAGCTATATACCTCAGCGTATAGTATACGTAGCCGTATACTTTATATACCCTCCTTGTAATACCTATTACTAGCTATAACTTTATACTATAATAGTTATTAAGTAACTACTATACTATAGATCTAGAGCTTTATATATTTAGATATAAGTATTTATTATAGTAATAGTAATAATAAATAGTAGAACTTTTTTATATTTATATAATAAGGTTATATATATCATACTATTATCCTTTATAAATAAACTAATACTAATTAATAGTTAACTTATCTATTACTACTATACTATAAATTAGTAAGGTTTTCACGCGAGAAGAAGTAATTATAAACCCTTTGCCTAAAGTCTATATGAAGCGAAAGATTATAAGTATTAACTTAGATATTTTATAGATATTACTTTTACCCTAATCCCTAGTAAAATACTTCTAAGTTAATATACTAACTTAACTATACGAAATACTAAAGAAGTAAACTTATTTAAATGATACGTTTTAATACTGAATAGAGAGTATTTAGTAAATATAATAATCTTTTTAGAATATTACTAGACTTTTATAATATATAAGATTTATAGTATCCTATACTTCTTATATTTAACAAACCTATATAATATCTCGAAACCCTTATATCCTCTTAAAAGCCTCTTTTTTTAGAAAAGATTATAAGCCCTATTAATATATCTAAGCTATACTTTAAATTCAATACTAAATTAAGCCTTAATATAGTAATAAACTAAGTAATCCTAAGTAGTAACTACTTAATCCTAGAAAAGTTTGAACTATATATTAATATAGATCTATTTAGAAAACTCTTTAAACTTAACTATAGTAGTCTGATAGAGATAAATACTAAAAGATACTACGACTATTATAGTATTTCATATCTATTAATATAACTTCCTAAAAATCTATCACTATAAGCTTTTTAACTATTTTAAAATAGATTTTAATAAGTAGCTTATAAAGATATAGTAACCTATTAATAAATATATTTTAAGAATACCTTATTAACTATAAAATTAAAGTTAATATAAAAAGAAAAAAGATCTATAGTATATTATTTCAACTCATTTAATATAAGTCTTTTAACTATCAAACTCTTATAGAGCTTAATAATATAAAGAAGTATATCTTAAGCCTTAAGGCTAACTTTAAATACTACTTAGAATAGCTTAATAACTCCTTAGAGAAAAATAAAGATTTAGAAGTATCTCTCTATACTACTCAACCTAAAGTTAAAATAGTAATACCTATAGCTAAAACTTAGTTAATATTTAAAAGGGTTATATAACATACCTAGCTTATACTATTACTTATATGAAATATATAACTTCTATTATTACTAGTAAGACTACTAATCCCTGAACTCTATAATATAAAGCTCTCTTACTAGTAGGAGATATACTGAGATAATAATAATATATAATAACCTTATTAATCTAAATATCCCTTATATTTTTCCTCTATTCCTCTATTAAAAAGCTTATTTATTGAATATACTATAAAACTAATAAAGATATATAGTAAAAATATAAAATATAGTAAAAGGCTCTATAGTATTCTTAAGACTAAAATCTATATTTTCTATAACTATTATTTTAAACTTAATATCCTATATTATATATAAATAGGAGGGGCCGATAGCTTGCTCTCTACTATAACTATTAGTAGATATATTACCCCCTAAAGTATAACTTTAGCCCTCCTATCCCCCTTATTAACTACTATAGCTAGCCCCTAGTTAATCCGGGGCTAAACCCCTCGTAGCTATAGTAGCTAGTATACCTATCCTATATTAACCTTTTTATAGATAATAAATAACTAATAGCTCTTTCTATAATAACCTTATACTTTTATACCTTTATACCTTTATAGCTATATATAATTCGAATATCTCGAGATATTTAATTATTACTAACTATAAGTACTCTATTCGAATATTTATTATAACCTTAATATCCGTAACTTTAATATCCCTACTAAACCCTACTTATTCCTAAGATAAGATTTTATATTACTAATACGAAAGTTCTCTACTACTAATACAAACTAATTCACAATTTTTATATAAGTATAGTAGGACTTAGCTTACTCTTATTAGTAAATAATCTTAATATATTAATTATAGCTAATAGTTAACTTATAAATAATACTTATATAAATACGGATATTCCTAGTAAAACTAGATAGTTTTTAAAGTTTCTATAATTATATTATTATAATATTTTAAAGTATCTAGTAACTAGTATTATAGTAGTATATTAATATTAAAATATTACCTAATTAATACTTAATCCTTAATATTATTAGTTTAGTATAGTAAATTATAANTAATATAGTAGGTTATAGGTTAGCTAGATAATTTTCTTTTAAATATCTATAAGCTACTTATTAATTATAATACTCGGGATAATTTTATTAAACTTTATTTTAATAAAGTAATAGTTTTAGTTATAATAGTTATAACTAGATATCTCTATACTTATTCTATATTTCCTATTTTATAAATACCTATATAGATTTCGAGGAGACTTTAGTTCTATTATAAAAGTATAGTATACTACTACTCTAGCTACTAGATTTTACTAAAAACAATTTAGATATAGAAGAGTAATAGATTACGGAATACTAAGCTTTTATAAGTATTCTATTTTATTCTATTTTTAAGAAATTTATAAAAGTTCTTAACTTTATAACTTTAATAGTTATTTTTAGCTATATAAATTAGGCTTTAGTCTTAATAAAGCTCTCCCCAACTATTACTACGAGGTTTTTTATTACTATAAAGTTACATATCAGAATTAGAGGTATAATTATCTATAATAATAAGTAATTTCGTTATTATCTTAACTAATTATAAGTTAGTATTAGTATAAATACTATTGTTAGCTAATATTTATAGTTAAATCTATATATAGGGTAAAGAGCTTAGATACTATTCTAGGTATAGAGTAAAAGTAACTAAATATTATATATAAATAAGAGTTTTCTCTATTATACTAAAGGATTAAACTTGTAATTTCTACTTTAAATACTTTATATACCCTAATTAAACCCTATAATTGGATGAAATAGTTATATATCTTTAGGAATACTTCAAAAATAATAAAATCTACTAGATTTACTTCTATAACTAGTAAAATACTACTCTTAAGAATATAATAACTAAGAACCCTAACTAGAATAAGAAAGAAGTACTCGAGATATTGATTATAAAACTTATAAACCTCTAGAAAATAATTAGGGCTAACTAGTATATTTATAAAGCTTTCTATAACTAGCTTATAAATATATATCATGGTATACTAGAATCTTAATTAGTATGTTTTAATTTTATATTAATTTCCTAGAGTTTCTATAACTAGTCATACTTAGTGATAAATAATATTATAGTATTCTAAAAATAATAATACTTTTAAAGTAATAGACATAATAGTAATATACTTAAAGAATAGTTTTAAACTAATTATATATATAATATATTTCGCGGTAATATTTAAAGTTATAATTATACCCCTAGTTACTCCCAATTACCCTAGAGTAGATATTATTCTCCCCTAGCTTCTATATATACCTATAATAGTAAGAAGTACTTTATATATAATAAGATGAATTATTAGTTTATAAAGTATACTTTTAAGTAATAGTATACTTCGTATAATACATATAAGTTGACTGATAATCTAAAAGAATACCTTATAGTAGTATTTTAGGTTTACCTTACTAAATATAAAGTTTTAATAGTTTTAACAATAACTTCTAAGTACCCCTAAGAAAGAATAAATATAAAGAACTTATTACCTAGTACTAGAAATAGTATAACCTCGAAGACTATACCCCCACTACTTCTAAGATATCTACTACCTATAGGATATTATTTATATTATATTTTAGTAAGTATCCTATGATTCTAAATAGAAGTAAAACTACTAAAATCCTCTAAGATTAAGTAGTATTATATATCCTTACTAAAATAAATGCTACGAATAGTAATATCATTAAGAATATAGATATAACTTCTATATATACTTTTATACTTAAGAATTATTATATAATTACTATTTATTAAAGGATTTTACCTAACTTAAGTACTACTAGTTTCTCAACTACTAGGTATTCCTAGTTTATAGCTTTTAAGTAAATAGTTAACTTCTCTATAACCCTTATACTTCTATAAAGTAAACTAGTTATAATTTACTTTAATAATACTACCCTAATTATAATACTTAGAATAGTTAATATTCCTATACTACTTAATATTATTATATCTTATATGATACTATTTAATACACCTCCCGCTTAATATAGTAGTTTAACGTCTAGCTAGCTCTTACTATTATAGTAAGAGTAGTAGGTTCGAATCCTACGGTAGGTAAGCCTAATTAGTAGCTATATACTTTCTAATTATATAAACTAATTATAATAACTACTACCGGCTACTAGCTTTTACTAACAACTACTAATAGTTAACTATTAACAACTAATAACTATCAATAGTAACTATTAACGGCTAGTGATAGGTATTGATAGCTAGCTAGTATTAGTATCACGTGACTATAATCCTTAAAGAGTAACTACAATAGATATAGGCTTATATTTTCCCTTTATGATATACTTTCTATATTTATCAGCTATTATATTAACTAACTATATTTCCTATCTAAGGTTTCCTCTATAGTTTCTACGGTTCCTTAGAACTAGTAGTATTTATAGAGTAATTAAAGTAAAATCTAACTACTAGGTATAGTTTCCTTTAAAGGGTTCCCCAGAAGCATATAATTAAAAAGATCAAAAACCTTCAATATAACCTCAAAATAGAATACTATGTAATACCCCTTTTTTGTTCTATTTTATAGATATAGATTCTTTTAGTACTATATTTAATAATATATATAACTACTTTTATTAAAATAAACAGATTATACCTGTTATTCGAAAATAGGGATATCTATAAATACTCCTTAATGAAGAGAAAATACTCGCCTCTATATATCTTATAGAATTAGAAATATAGAAACTTTACTATTAATTCAGATATTTAACTATAGCAACCTCTATAATATCTTTAGTAAAATAAAATATCCAGTTAAATACTATACTTTCAAAACTCTTAAGTAGTATTACTACTAATACTAGATATATAGTACTACGCTTTCTTACTTTTATTTCTCTATATGAGATAATATTAAGTTTAACTTTACAGTTATTATTAATAATATCTACCCTAATAGCTATTTTATACTTTATATTATTAATATTACTATAGTATTTAATACTACTCACCTTTTACTAAATATCTCAGTAAACATAATATAAGAAACTTTTGAAAATATATTAGATTAATTCTTACTAAGACTTTCTAGACTTTACTACTACTAATATAAAAACAATATTTTAATCTATAAGTTTTAGATTAGAAGTAAAAGCTATAGGATTAATAGTCTAAATAGTATTAATTAAGATATATAGTAGTATTAGTAAGCTTAAATATTACTATACTTTCTTCTACTAAATATACGAGATTCATCATAACAAAATCCCTATAGTAACTTAAGATGTACTTTTTTCAGTAATATATAAAGTAATTAATAATACTACTAAATTAAAAAGCTCTATACTTATACTACTTACTTTTAGTATATACTTATACTTTATAGATAACTCTACTCTTTCCCTAGATATTATTACCTAAGCCTATATTATATAGAAAATAAAAGAAGAGGTCTACTATACTTATACTAAATATACTATTAATACTATTTTAGTAACGCGTAATAGCCCTAATACTTTATATATAATAGTCCTCTTATTTTAGTCTTTCGTATATATATAGTAAGAGAAATAAAGTTAGTAAAACCTGTTTCGCCTTATTACTACCTATAGTAAGATATATATTTTTAAACTTTTTTAATATCTTATAATAAATAAATAATACAGTATATAGTCTGAAAGTAGGTTGTTGAAAAGTATATCCTATTCAAACTAGAATAGAATATTTGAATATATATAAATAGGATAATTATACTTTATATAAGCTAGTAGTATTATATAATAGTTAGTAGAGTTGTATAGTAGTATTAGTATTATATTTATTCTTATATACTTTCTATAAGAATACGTGTAATACCAAAGCTACTATATAACTCTATTAGCTCCTATATAACTCGGGTAGTTTATATAAAGTATAACTATTCTATTTATATATACTTAAATACTTTATTCTAGTTAGAAGAGAATATACTCCTTAACAACCTACTTTCAGACTATATACTATATTATTTATTTATTATAGTTATAAGCTTAGTTATATTTAATTATCTCTTAACTACTTATAATTAATAAATATAAAGGAAATCCTTTTTAATTTATCTTATTAGTTCTTTAACCTACTATTTAAAAATAATATACTTAACTACTATTAGTTTTCATATAGAAATAAAACTATCTAACAACTCTAACTTTAACTATTAATATATTATATTATACTCTTATATAACTAGTTAAGATATTTAGTAATATATTAATCTAAATATAAAACCTATCCTTATTATTTTAAAAGTATTTAAACTATTTAAATTTAATAATTAGCTTAGCTAAGAAAATACTATTTAAGAGAAAATTAGAAATATTATCCTTTATATTTTTACTATTCTAGGAACTTTAAACTATTATTTAGCAAATCTCAAGTTTTAAGTAGTTTAGGAATTTAATTATAAAGGGATAAAGAAATATTATAATACAATTTAGATATAAATTAACACTACTATTAATAACAGTTTTCTTATACTTATTTGAATAGAACCTTTTAATAAAAATAATATATTTCTTTAATTTCTCTTTAAAGTTCTAAAATATTAATATACTTGGAGTAATTTAGTTATATAGTAATAAATTAGAGTTAAATATAGGAAGATCCTCGAGAAAACTAATTTAAATATCTCTAGTCTTGTATAGTATAATAAGTGGTATATTATTTATTTTTAAGTAATTATATATAATATCCTAGAAATCTAGGGAATTTTATAATTAAGGACTAATTTTAAATATTTATTTAATATATTTTACCTAGTTAAACTATAACTTAATATTAGAATATCTTCAAGAGAGAAATTCTAAATCTTAATATTAGAATTCTAACTAAAAATAAAGAGATCTTTATAGCTATATTTTATATTAATAAGAATTGAACTAAGAATGTTAATAAAATATTAGTTATATTAATTATTCTTATAGGAAAGTTAGATATAATTTAAACTAAAATAAAATACTTATATAATTTTAAAAACTACTTATACTTTCTAGAAAACTATAAGTATATTAAGTATACTATTACTAGTTTATATACTAGGTTCCTTAATATTTAGATATTTATTACTATTTAAAAAAGTATTATAGATATAGTAAATAATTTTAAACTTTATACTTTTTACTAAAAGTTTATTATGAAAAGATAACTAAATAGTAAAAAGTGTACTAGTAAAACTAAAGTGACTTTCTTAAATACTTTAAAACTAAGTTAATTCTTTCTAGTTATAAATCTAATAATACTGATTATTTCTCTAATTTAATATATATTTGTATTAATTCTATTTTTTTCAAAGGATTATTTAAAATTCCCCTAGGAATCTTTGTAACTATTTAAAAACCTTATATGTTTTTAAGGAATTAAGTTTTTAATAGTTATAAAGTAATCTATATTACTAATTTAATAGACTTTTTTAAGAAAGGACTTTTTAAGTTTAGTAAAAGTATAGATTTAGTTTAATATAGTTTAGCTAAATTTCCTATATTTAGATAAAATAAGAGAATTATTGAGAGAATTCTTAATATTTTTAAAAGGAAAAATATTTTAAATTTAATATTAAATAATACTATTTATATTAAAAGTTTCTATACTAATAATATCTTAGAAATACTATTTCTTAATAAAACTAAAATCTGGTATATAAGACTAAACTATATCTTCAAGTTTAGTTTAATCAAGTATTTTATTATTATAAGATAACTACTTAGAAAATATAACCCTATTTCCCTTAAATATAAACCTATTTTAAAGTATTTTATAATTTATTTAAATACTTCTAGTATTATCTTAGAATTACTAAGTATTCTATTTTTTAATTATATTTTAAAATAGGTTTCTTAAAACTAAAGTCTAATAATATTTATATATAATACTTTTAAGTAAGATATCTAGGATAGATTACTCTTAAGTATTTAATTTTTAATATTTAAAAAGTAAAGAATATAGGACTAAAGTAATTAGAATATTTTTATTATATTTAGTTACTTTTACTCTATACCTAGAATAGTATCTAAGCTCTTTACCTTATATATAGATTTATCTTTAAATTTTACCCGATAATAGTATTTATACTAATACTAGCTTATAACTAGTTAAAATAGTAATGAAATTACCTATTATCGTAGATAATTATACCCCTAGTTCTAATATTCAACCTAATAGTAGTAGAAAACCTCATAGTAATAGTCTATATGGGGAAAGCTTTATTGAGACTAGCTAAAGCTTAATATAAATAGCTAAAAATAACTACTAAAGTTATAGGGTTAAGAACCTTTTTAAACCTCTTAAAAATAGAATAAAACAAAATATTTACTTCGAGATATAAAAGCTAAGTATTCTATAATCTATTACCTTTCTATAACTTTTATAATAGAACTAAAATCTCCTTAAAATCTACATAACGATTTATAAAATAATAACTATAAAATAAGTATAGAAATATCTAACTTTAATTATTATAATTAAAACTATTAATATATTAGACTAAGCTTTAATAAAATTATTCTTAATATTATAATTAAAAAGTAACCTATAAATATTCAAAAGAAAATCGTCTAGCTATCCTACAAACTATCATACTAAGCTAATAATATTAGTAACTAGGTATTAATCAGATAATACCTTAATATTAATACCTTACTATAATATTAGTTACTAGATACTTTAGAGTATTATAATATTATAATTATAAGGGTTTTAAAAGCTATCTAGCTATACTAGAAATATCTATATCTATATAAATAATATTTCATATATTAACTATACTTAATTAATATATTAAAACTATTTACTAATAAAAACAAGCTAAGTCTTATTATATTTATATAGAGATTATAAGTTAGCTTATATTAGTAGTAGAGAACATTTATGTTAGTAGTATAAAGTCT
>RYZW01000420.1:0-24620 GCA_004367215.1 Colletotrichum trifolii
AGGGAATTCTTATAATTAAAGAGTATTATCAAATGTTTACTTAATATATTTTACTTAATTAAACTATAACTTAGTATTAGAATGTTTTTAAAAAAAGTTTTTAAATTTTAATGTTAAGATTTTAGTTAAATATAGAGAGATCTTGATCGCTATATTATATACTAATAAAAGTTTAACTAAGAACTATAATAAAATACTAGTTATATTAGTTATTCTCGCGGGAAGATTAGATATAACTTGAGCTAAAATAAAATACTTATATGATTTTAAGAGCTACTTATATTTTCTAGAGGTCTAGAGGATTATAAATATATATAAGTATACTATTACTAGCTTATATACTAGGTTCCCTAATATTAAGATATCTATTACTATTCGAAATGGTATTATAAACAAGGTAAATAACTCTAAATTTTATATTCTATAATAGAAGTTTACTAAGAAAAAATAGTTACATATTAAGGAATATACTAGTAAAGCTAAAGAGACTTTTTTAGATGTTTTAAAAACTAAATTAGTTTTTTCTAGTAGCAAGTCTAGTAATACTAATTACTTTTCTAATTTAATATATATTAGTATTAATCTTATTCTCTTTAAAAAAGTACTTAAAAGTCTTTTAGGAATTTTCTTTATTACTTAAAAATCTTATATACCTTTAAGGAATATAGTTTTTAATAGCTATAAAGTAATCTATATTACTAATTTAATAGGTCTTTATAAGAAAAAGTCTTTTAAGTTTAGTAAAAGAATAGATTTAGTTTAATATAATTTAGCTAATTTTCTTATAGTTAAATAAAGTAAAAGAGTTATTAAGGAAATCTTTAATAGTTTAAAGGAGAGAAATATATTTAATTTAATATTAGATAATATTACTTATATTAAGAATTTCTATACTAATATTATCTAAGAAATACTATTTCTTAATAAAACTAAGATTTAATATATAGGACTAGACTATATTCTTAGGTTTAGCTTAATTAAGTATTCTATTATTATAAGATAATTACTTAGAAAATATAACTTTATTTTCCTCGAATGTAGATTTATTTTAAACTATTTTATAATTTCCTTAAATACTTCTAGTATTATCTTAGAATTATTAAATATGCTATTTTCTTAACTATACCCTAAAATAGCTTTTTTAGAACTAAAGTCTAATAATACTTATATATAGTACTTTTAAGTAAAATATCTAAGATAGATTATTCTTAAGTATTTAGTTTTTAATATTTTAAGAGTAAAGATTATAAAGCTAAGGTAATTAGATTACCCTTATTATGTGATGACCTATTCTTAATCAGTTATTTCTAGATAAACTTTAAAGTTATACTTAATTTACCTATTTTGTTATATTACTTAAAATCTATTCAATTCCTTTAAAGTATATTTAAGTAATTCCTAAACTCTTATTATTAAAGCTTGATTTCCAAGTTTTCTCTTTTCATTTATATTACTTAATAAAAGTAATAACTTAGTTTTTTAAATATTATTAATATTTAAAAGATAAGTAAAGAGATAGAAAAGCTTTTTAATTTATAAGATTTAATAAAATATAAAAAGAGTAGTAATAGTGATTAAAAGAGAAACTAGTTACTAGAGATGGGTAATAGAGTAAAAAGCTAATCTTAAGCTATTTCTCTCTTATATTAAAAAGCTAGTTAAAATAAGTAAATATAGTAGAAAAACGCTAATTATTTAAGAAATACAAATATGAGAAATTATAGGATTCCTATTTAGATTATAAATAGAGTTAGTTTAAATAGTAGTTATGTTATATAATATATTTCTAAATATTTAAAATAACTGGAGATTATTATATAAAGTTAGAGAAGCCTAGTATTAGTAGTATTTCTATTAGTAAGTACTAAAGTATACTCTAAGCTTTTATGAAGACTTATAATTTTAGTAGGGATAGATTTATACTTATAGCTATCAAATATATTTACTTAAGAAATACTATAAATAACGTATTTTAAAAAGGTTGTTTAAAGTTAAATTAAGGAGATATATTAGATATCTAATAAGTTATACTCTAAATATTTATGATTTATATAAAATCTAGATCTTTACTTTTTAGTAGGTTATTAATACTTGAAATATTAAATTTAATAAAATGAGATTTTATTTCAAATAAGATTTATATAAAGTATTTATCAAAAGATTTATAAAACTACTAGTTCAATTAATTACTCAAGAGAGAGAAAACCCTATTTTCAGAATATTTAGAGATTTTAGAATAGTAAGAATATTTAATAAAAAGACTTCTTTTCTCCTAGTTATCCTATTAGTACTATAAATAGTTTAAAATATTAAGTTAAGTTAAGAGTTAGTTTCTAAAACTAATAAAAGAAATCTAATTATTTTTTAATTAATATTTAAACTAATAGGATTAGTCTAGGTTTCTAATTAATAAGAACTAGATATAATAATTTTAAATAAAAATTGGAATTTAAGAAATATACTAATAACTAGAGAACTTGATAATATATTTAAAATTAGAGATCTTACTAGCGAAGAAGAGATATTTATTTTAACTCAGAATAGAAACAATTACTTCAAAACTCCTATTTACCTAATTTAAAATAAACTAAAATATAGTTTTAGATTTAAATTAACTAAATTAGGATTTTTAATTATTTAGAAATTAGACTAATAATTTAGTTACTTTTGCTCTATACCTAGAATAGTATCTAAGCTCTTTNTCTTTACCTTATATATAGATTTATCTATAAATTTTACCTAATAATAGTATTCATGCTAATACTAGCTTATAACTAGTTAAAACAGTAATAGAATTACCTATTATTATAGATAATTATACCCCTAGTTCTAATATTTAACCCTATAATAGTAGAAAACCTTATAGTAATAGTCTATATAGGGAAAGCTTTATTAAGACTAAGGCTTAATATATATAGCTAAAAATAACTACTAAAGTCATAAGGTTAAGAACTTTTATAAACTTCTTAAAAATAGAATAAAATAGAGTACCTACTTCGAGATATAAAAGCTAAGTATTCCGTAATCTATCGCTTTTCTATATCCTTTATAATAGAACTAAAATCTCCTCGAAATCTATATAGCTACCTATAAAAGAAGAAGTATAGAATAGGTATAGAGATATCTAGCTAACGATAGAGCTAAAATCTCCTCGAAATCTATATAGCTACCTATAAAAAAAGAAGTATAGAATAAGTATAGAGATATCTAGTTATAATTATTATAACTAAAACTATTATTTTATAGTAGTTATATTAAAACTCTCTAATCTATTTAAGTTATATACCTCTCCAGGACCCTTTAAAAGTAGTTATACCTAGTTATCAGCTCTTACCTTATTTACTTACTAGATATTACGAGTTCTAAAGAACTATAGAAACTATAGAGGAAACCTTAAGTAGTAAAACATAGTTAATTAATATAATAGCTAATAAATATAGAAAATACATGAAAGGGAAAATGTAAGCCTATATCTATTATAGTTACTTTTTAAGGATTATAGTTATATAATACTAATACTAGCTAGCTAGTAGTACTTACTACTAGCTATTACTATTAATAGTTACTATCTATTAATATTAATAGCTATTAGTAAAAGCTAATAGCTAGTAGTAGTTACTATATAGTTTACATAATCGGAAAGCATGTAGTAGATACTTCCAAGATACTAGCTAGCTAGTAATAGCTACTACTAACTATTACTATTAATAGTCGCTATCTATTAATATTAATAGCTATTAGTAAATACTAATAGCTAGTAGTACTTACTATATAGTTTACGTAATTAGAAAGTACTTATATACCTACTAGTCACGCTTACCCGCCACAGGATTCAAACCTACTACTCTTACTATAATAGTAAAAGCTAGCTAGATGTTAAACTACTATATCAAACGGGTAAACTATTATTTTATTAAAATAGGTTTTAATAAAATTATCTTAAGTATTATAATTAATAGGTAGTTTATAGATATTAAAAAAAAGATTATCTACTTAACCTATAACTTATTAATAGGTAGTTTATAGATATTAAAAAAAAGATTATCTACTTAACTTATAATTTATTATACTATACTAATAATATTAGGGATTAAGTATTTATTAAGTAATATTTTAATATTAATATATTACTATAATACTAGTTATTAGATATTTTAAAACATTATAATAATAAAATTATAGAGGTTATAAAAACTATCTAGTTATACTAGGGTATCTATATCTATATAAGTATTATTTATAAATTAGTTATAGTTGATATATTAAGATTATTTACTAATAAAAGTAAGTTAAGTCTTATTATACTTATATAGAAATTATAAATTAGTTTATATTAGTAGTAGAGAACCTTTATATTAGTGGTATAAAGTTTTATCCCGGGGGTAGGTAAGGCTTAGTAGGGATATTAAAGTTATAGATATTAAAGTTCTAATAAATATTCGAAGAGAGTATTTGTAGTTAGTAGTAATTGAATATCTTGAGATATTCGAATTATGTATAGCTATAAAAGTATAAAGGTATAAAGGTATAAGGGTATAAAAGTATAAGGTTATTATGGAAGGAGTTGTTGGTTATTTGTTGTTGAAAAGTAGTTAGTAGTAATTGAATATCTTGAGATATTCGAATTATGTATAGCTATAAAAGTATAAAAGTATAAAGGTATAAGGGTATAAAAGTGTAAGGTTATTGTGGAAGGAGTTATTAGTTATTTATTATTGAAAAGGTTAATATAGGGCGGGTATACTAGCTATTATAACTATAAAGGGTTTAGTCCTAGATTAATTAGGAACTAGTTATAGTAGTTAGTAGGGGGAGTAGGAAAGCTAAAGTTATACTTTAAGGGATAATATATTTACTAATAGTTATAGTAGAAAGTAAGCTATTAGCCCTTCCCCTAATACCTTATTATAAATTAAATAGTTATATTTTATAGTAGATAATTATTAGGAATAGAAAATTACTATATAAATTATATCTATATTATCTTTTTAAATATAAATCCTCCTAATATAAAACTAGAATAATTAATTTCTATTATAATAATTACCTTATAGTTAAATATATAAAATACTTACTTTTTAGTAGAGAAATATTTAAGTTTAGTATAAATAACTTCTTATTCTACTCTTTACTAAAAAAAGTAATCTTTCTAAATTAATTAGATTAATAATTTTATTATCTTATTATAACTAAAAATAACATCTTTATAATAATTATAAAAGCTTAGGAAACTCTAAGCTCTTTTTATAGATCTAGAGAGGAACTAGTTTCTGATTATAACTAACTTCACTAAGTTATAAGAAATACCTTTTTCCTACTATTAAAATAAACTTTAAATACTTTACTAATATTACTAAAAATTTATATTTCCTTAGATCTAGTAATAACTTAATATTAGCGAAATAATAGAAAATTCTCTATACCTAAATTTCATAATTTTTCTTTAACTTAGTAGTATAAATTAGAATATTATTAATATATATTATAATAATATTATCTAAGAACTTATATAATATTTTAGTAATGTATTACTAGAATATTACTACAGTCCTAGTAAACCTAAATAAATAGATATTCTACTTATAAACGTTATACTAAATATAAAATACTATTTTCTCCTAGTCTCTCTTTTTCATCTATATTTTATGGAAAACTATACTAATATTAAGCTCTATAAACTAGTAGATACTGGTAACCCTCTAAAGAGCTTCTGATATAAAAAACAAAAAATACGTATCTTTTTTATAATTATATTTAAAACCTGATAGTTTATATAGAACTTAACATTTCTACTAGGTTTTAATAAAGAAAACAAATACCTTAATAGTTAACTTATTAGTTTTAATAAAACCTTTATCTAGGAAATCCTCTAGTATTTTCTTAAATACTAGTAACTCCTATTATAATATACTATAGAGAAGACTTTAAAATAAAAGATAATTATTTTTATCTTTATCTAATATTAGTAATGTGATATAATCTAATAATTCTTTACTAGTAAGTATTTAATAGGTTTTCTTAAGGTTAAATAAGTCTAGGAATTCTTTAAATATATTTACCGGGATATATTTCCTTAAAGTAACTAAAGTTTTAAATAGTAAGGTTCTCTTAATATCTTGAAACCTAATACATATTATTTCGTAATATTCCTAGTATCAATTCTAGTATCTTGGTAATTTTTTTATATATAATGAAAAAATAGTTTATATTGAAAAGTTATAAAAAGAACTAATAGCTCGGTCTCTACTACGACTATTAGTAAATATATTACCCCCTGAAGTATAACTCTAGCCCTTTTACCCCATTTACTAACTATTATAACTAGTCCCTAGTTAATCTAAAGCTAAACCCTTTATAGTTATAGTAGCTAGTATACCCGCCCCGTATTAACCTTTTTAATTATAAATAACTAATAACTCCTTCCGTAATAACCTTATACCCTCACGCCTCTATACCCTTATACTTTTATAATTATATATAATTTAAATATCTCAAAACATTTAATTACTACTAATTATAAGTACTCTATTTAAACATTCATCAGAACCTTAATATCTATAACCCTAATATCCCTAATAAGCCCTACTTACCCCTAAAATAAGACTTAATACTATCAATATAAAGGTTCTCTATTACTAATATAAACTAACTTATAATCTCTATATAAATATAGTAGAACCTAGCTTAGTCTTATTGGTAAATAATTTTAATATATTAATTATAGCCAATTTATAACTAATATTTATATAGATATAAATACCCCTAGTATAGCTAGAAAACTTTTAAAACCTCTATAATCATATTATTATAATATTCTAAAGTATCTAAGAACTAGTATTATAGTAGTATATGAATATGGAAGTATTACTTAATTAATACTTAATCTATAATATTATTTACTTAGTATAATAAATTATAAACTAACTAAATAATCTTCTTTTAAATATCTATAAACTACTTGTTAGTTATAATACTCGGGATAATTTTATTAAAGTTTATTTTAACGAATAATACTTTTAGTTATAATAGTTATAGCTAGATATTTCTATATCTATTTTATACTTCTTTTTTTATGAGTAACTATATAGATTTTAAGAAAATTTTAGTTCGATTATAAAAAATATAGAAAATTAATAAATTATAGAATACCTAGCTTTTATAAGTATTTTATTTTATTCCTTTTTTAAGAAGTTTATAAAAGTTCTTAATTTTATAACCTTAGTAGTTATTTTTAGCTATAGATATTAAGCTTTAGTTTTAATAAAGCTTTCCCTAACTATTATTACGAGGTCTTCTATTACTATAAAGTTAAATATTAGGATTAGGGGTATAATTATCTATAATAATAGGTATTTGTATTACTATTTTAACTAGTTATAAACTAGTATTAGTATAAATACTATTATTAGGTAAGGTTTATAGTTAAATCTATATATAGGGTAAAAAGCTTAGATATTATTGTAGGTATAGAGCAAAAGTAACCAAATATTTAAAAATTATATTAATTACATTTCCCTAATCCTAGTAGGTTTCTCCTAGTATTCTAAGTATATTATAACGTTTCATTCACTATACTTTATCTACTAGGTACTTGTATTATATATAATATAATTGTCTTTTATCTAAAATTACTTAAAATATAACTTTAATAAATTCTCTTTTATAATATAAATATAGATCTCTTATATTTATTTTCTTATTTCTAGAGATAATTTAGTAATCCCTAGAATACTACTAAGTAATAGTCTATTCTCTACATAACTTGTTATTTTTGTTATTATATTAATAAGTGATAAGTATAATCCTTTTATAAGAAATATATTAATAATAGTATAAGTATTATAACTAGTATTAATTAAAATATTAATAGTATAGTTTCAATTTACTCTTATTTAGATAGTAGCTAACTAACTACTATTNTTAGATAGTAAATATTTATTTATTAGATTCTAATATATAGATATTTAATTAATATAGTTTTACTAGGAATATTTAAAAGATAGTTTTTAAGTAATTTATATACTTTTAGATATAATACTAATAAATAGACTTATAAAGAATTTAATTTAAGTAAAATATAACTAATTCAGAGTATTCTTTAACTTTATAGATCTATAAATAATATTCTTAAACCTAGCTGAAATAATAGAAGAAAGTATTTAAAGTGACTTTCTATCTACTTAAATATATATATAAATAACTTAGAATAATCTTTAATTTTGATAAAGAGTTCTTATAATAGTAATATAAAGGATAAGAATATAATAGAATTCCTCTAACTATTCTTATTAAATAAAGTTCTTAAGTTATGCTTTTATCTAACTAAGTATTAATCATTTAAATTCTAAACTTTAAATAAATAAGTAAAATACTATGATAGGTATATAGAAATTAACTTATATAAATATCAAATACTAATTATAATTCTTAAAAAGAACAGAAGTAAAAGCCTAAGTTTATCCTAAATACTAAGATTACCTAAAACTATAAAGTAAAATACTACAACTATAACTATAAACTCCAAAGTTTCTAGGAACTAGCTAAAATATAGAAAGTTAGTTAACTAAAGAACTAGTAATTACTAGTAAAATACTAAAAATATAATTTCTAGAAATAAATGAGTAAATAGTATAAATTAGGGAGTTTGAATAAATTAAGGCGCCTAAACTAGAAAAGGTTATTCGATAATAGAAATTCTAGTATTAAAGTCTAAGATATTTCTATTCTTAATAAAAATAGTTTTGAAGTTCTTCTATTATTTTAATTACAATTCAAAGTAAATAAACTTCTTTATATTACTAATCTTCTTATCTTTTAACTAGGAATAGTTAGACTTAAATGAAAATTCTTGGGCTAAAATACTTACCTTATTAATATTAGGAATCTAAGAAACTTCTAAATATCTTTTAAATATCTTATATATCTAGTTCGAGCTTAGTAAATAAGTAGTTTCTAAACTATTCTTATACTAGTAGTATTAATTAAAAACTAATTTTAACTACTAATACTAATAATATAAGAATAGAGATTTCGTAAGAAAATAAAACTAGAATAATATATTATATAAAAGATAGTTTAAACTAGTTTTAAATCTCTAATAGGCTTTCTTTAGAATAAGTAATTTTTATATTCCTTAGTAGTTTTACTTTTCTTAGAAAAAATAGATTTAGTTAAAGTCTTTTTTAAAATAGTGGATTTATTACTTAGTTTTATAAATTATCATTTAGTAATTTCTTATTAATACTAGAAATTATTTATCTTAAAAAAGACCTCTTAATTTCTAATCTAAGAAAGCTTTCTTATTATACCAGTAGTAGTTTTAGTATATTTCTTAAATAATTTAGCTATTTCCTTAATATCTTTATTCCTATCTTCTTCTTTACTAGTAATAACTTTAGGTTCCTTATCTTTATTACTAATAAGTTTAGGTACTTTTTCTTAGACTTTAAAGTTACTAGCTAGGTTATCTTTATTATTATTAGCTTGAAGTTTTAAGGTAGTAATTTTCCTTAGATAACTATAAGGATATTTTAAACTAGTGGTAATAATAGGATTATTTATTAAAATAGCTTTTTCTTTTATAATATTACCAGGTTTAGGTATCCTAATAGGTTTAAGTACTAGACTTAGGAATAGATATTCTTATGAGTTAGGAAACTTTATAAAATATAAGTAAATAAACGACTTTAGTTAAATTAATAAGTTTTTATACTAAAACTAAAAATCTAAACTACTAATAAGATTCGTTTCCTCGATAAAATCAAGCTATACTTGAATCTTAGATATAAAATATTCTTAGATAAATTTACTAAAGATAAAAAGCGTATTAAAGGAGAAAGAAAAAAAAAAGAAAAGTAAGGATTGAATTTCTTAAAGGAAAAGAAGTTAGTTAAAAACTGCTAAATAAAATAGATTTCCTAAAGAAAGTATGGAAAAGTATTTCAAATTTAGTATTTATTATCTTCATCAAATACGTAAAAATAAAAAATACTTGAAATAATTAAAAATATTAATTTTCTATTACTTTTAAGAGTAAGATTAAGAAGGAATCATTCTACCTTAGGGATATAACAAGTAAGAACTAGTACTAGATTACTAACTAAAATAGATATGAAGTATTTTGGAAGGTTAATAGTAATACTATATTAATTATTAGTAGCTTATTTCTTAGCTTTAGTAAAAAGGTTTTTAGGTTTAATAATATCTTTCTAAATAAGCTCGAGGGGTTTATTTTATAATTAGAATATTAGTAATAACTAATATATATTGATATATTTCAATTTAATATATAGAATTTATATTAATGATATATACTACTTATAAAGTAAATAGTTAAATATTAAAAATATCAATATAGAGGGAAAGAAAGAAAACTAGTAGGTAAAAAATCGACAGATAATTTATTTATAATATATAAAAAGATCGGATTACTAGTAATTTTAAAAAGAACTAATTAATTACCTCTACTAATACTTAATAAAGATAATTAAATACATAATAGATTATAATAGCTTTATTAATTTCTTTTGTTTTAGTACTAGAAGATCTATTTTAGAAATTGTTTATCCTATTTTATTTGTTTAGTATATTAATTAAATCATATAAGGGTATCTCTAGCAGCTCTACTATTAGGGGGATATATAAGACTACGTATAGTACTAAGGCTACTATGCAACTCTACTAGCTACTATATAACTCAGGTAACTTATATAAGGTATAACTATTCTATTTATACGTATTCGAACGCTTCATTCGAGTTAGAAGAAAGTATACCTTTCAATAACCTACTTTCAGACTATATACTATATTATTTATTCATTACAAAAAGAAACTATAATACTAAAATAAATATTTTAAAATATTAAACGTAACTTTGAAAATATTTAAAGCCTCTATTATAAAAACTACTAAATTATTAGACTAGTAATCTTAGATAAGAAATATTTATCTACTAGACTTTAATATATAAATATATAGAAGGGGCTAATAGCTCGATCTCTACTACGACTATTAGTAGATATATTACCCCCTAAAATATAACTTCAGCCTTCCTACCCCCCCTACTAACTACTATAGCTGGCCCCTAGTTAATCTAAAGCTAAACCCCTTATAGTTATAGTTAGTATACCCGCCCTGTATTAACTTTTTTAATAATAAATAACTAATAGCTCCTTCTATAGTAACCTTATACCCTTATACCTTTATACCTATATAGCTATACATAATTCGAATATCTTAAGATATTCAATTACTACTAACTATAAATACTCTATTTAAATATTCATTATAACTTTAATATCCGTAATTTCAATATCCTTATTATAGACTAAACTCTATTTATAGCTAGAATAAGACTTTATACTACTAATATAAGAGTTCTCTATTACTAATATAAGTTAACTTATAATCTCTATATAGGTATAATAAGACTTAACCTACTCTTATTAATAAATAATTTTAATATATTAATTAAATATAATTCATATACGAATAATACTTATATAGATATAGATATTTCTAGTATAGCTAGATAGTTTTCAAAACTTCTATAATTATAATATTATAATATTCTAAAATATCTAGTAACTAATATTATAGTAAAGTATTAATATTAAAGTATTATCTAATTAATACTTAGTTATTAATATTATTAGCTTAGTATAGTAATTTATAGGATAGCTAGACGATTTTCCTTTAAAAATCTATAAATTACTTTTTAATTATAATATTTAGAATAGTTTTATTAAAACCTAATCTAATATACTAATAGTTTTAATTATAATANACTATATAACTTAAATAGTTTATATAAAATATAACTATTCTATTTATATATATTCAAATACTTTATTCTAGTTAGAAGAAGATATACCTTTTAATAACCTATCTTTAGACTATATACTATATTATTTATTTATTATATATTATTAGTATTAGTAATACTATACTCTAAAGTATACGTTAACGCTTAAGGTATATATACTTCTATATATATATAGTATACGTATCTATATGCCTTATAGGTATAAGGTATATATAGCTATATACCTTTATACCTTACTAGTAATACCTATTACTAGTTATAGCTAAGTGCTATAGTAATAGTACTATACTATAGATAGTTTTATATACTTATACATAAATATATAATATAATAATAATAATAATAAATACTAGAATCTTTTAGTATTTATAAAATAAGATTATATATAGTATACACTACTTTCCGGATAAACTAATACTAATTAGTAGTTAACTTATCTATTACTAGTATACTATAGATTAGTAAGGCTTTTATATAAAAAGAAGTAATTATAAATATTTACTTGAAATCTATATAAAGTAAAAGATTATAAGTATTAACTTAGATACTTTATAGATATTACCCTTCCTTTTATCCCTAGCAAAATACTTTTAAGTTAATATGTTAATTTTACTCTATAAAATACTAGAAAAGTAAATTTAAATAATGTTTTTTAGTACATACTAAAGAGTGTTTAGTAAATATAATACTTTTTAGATTATTACTAGATATTTATAATATATGAGATTTATAGTATCTTATACTTTTTATACTTTTGAGAGACTTATATAGTATCTCGAAATTTCTATAATTTCTTAAACATTATCCTTTTTTTAAAAGCCTTATACCCTTATTAATATATCTAAACTATACCCTAAACTAAATACTAGAATAAGTTTTAGTATAGTAATAGTTTAGGTAATCCTAAGTAGTAAATATATAATTCTAGAGAAATTAGAATTATATATTAATATAGATTTCTTTAGAAAACCTTTTAGGCTTAATTATAGTAATTTTATATAAGTCAATGTTAAAGATATTACTATTGTTATAGTATTCTACATTTACTAACATAACTTTATAAAGATTTATAGTTGTAAGCTTTTTAATTGTTTTAAGATAGATTTCAATAAATAGTTTTTATTCATATAGGAACTTGTTAATGATTATATAATCTAGTATTTTTAAGACTATTTTATTAATTATAGGATTAAAATTAGTATACATAGAGATAGGATTTATAGTATATTATATAAACTTGTTTAATGCAAGTATTTTAAATACTAGACTTTTAAGGAGTTTAATAAGATGAAAGAATATATTTTAGGTTTTAGGACTAACTTTAAAAACTATTCTAAGTAGGTTAATAATTTCCTTGATATTAAAGACTTTGAAATACTTCTCTGTATTGCTAAACCTAAGGTTAAAGTAGTAATACTTATAGCTGAGGCTTAGTTGATATCTGAAAACTTTATACAAGATATTTAGCTTATACTACTATTGATATATAATATGTAACTTCTATTCTTATTAATAGGATTACTAATTTCTAAGTTATATAGTATAGAGTTTTCTTATTAGTAGGAGATATATTAAGATAACTTTAATATGTAGTATTTTTAGTAATATGAATGTTCCTTATATGTTTTTCTTATTCCCCTATTTGAAAACTCGTCTATTTAGTATACTATAGATTTTACGAAGTTATATAATAAGAGTATAAAGTATAGTAGAGGCTTATATAATATTTTTAAGACTAAAATCTATATTTCTTAGAACTATTATTTTAAACTTAGTATATTATACTATATATAGGTAGGAGCTGTTTCTATTATATTAAAAGATTAAGCTTTTAATTCTTATTTTAATAATCTTATATATCTTAGTTAAAACTTGAGTTTTAATTAGATAGTTAAGTATATTTAGGAGTATTTCGAAAATAATAAGATCTACTAGATTTCTTTCTTTAATTAGTAGAATATTATTTTTATCAATATAATAGTTAAGAATTTTGATGAGAGTAAAAAAGAGGTATTTGAGATACTTATTATAAAGTTTATTAAATTTTAGAAGACATTTAAAGTTGACTAGTATATTAATAAGGTTTTCTATGATTAGCTTATAAGTATATATTGTAGTATATTAGAATACTAGTTAGTATTTTTCAGTTCTGTGTTAATTTCTCAGAATTTCTATAAATAGTTATATTTAGTTATAAGTAACATTATAGTATTTTAAAAGTTATAATCGTGTTTGGAGTAATAAAGGTAATAGTAATATACTTAAAGAATAGTTTTAGACTAACTATATATGTAATATACCTCGAAGTAATATTTAAGGTTATAGCTATATTCCTAGCTAATCCCTACCGTTTTAGGGTAGATACTACTTTCCCCTAGTTTCTATATATATTTATAATAATAAGAAATACTATATAAACAGTAAAATAGGTTATTAGTTGATAAAGTATATTTTTGAGAAGTAGTATGTTTTATATAATAAATATAACTTAACTATTAATTTAAAAGTATTCTTTCTAGTAGTATACTAGATTTCTCTTGTTAAATATAAAAATACTAATAATTTTAATAATAACTTCTAAGTATCCCTGAGAAATAATAGGTATAAGGAGTTTATTACTTAGTATTAGATATAGTATAAATTGGAGGATTATACTTCTATTATTCTTATAATATTTAATATTTCTTAGTAGTTCCTTATATTGTATTTCGGTGAGTATTTTACTATTATAGATAAAGGTAGAATTATTCGAATTGTCTAAGATTAAGTAGTACTATATATTTTTACTAAGTTCAATATTGTTATTCTTAAGATTACTAAAAATATAGATATAGTTTTTATATATACTTTTATACTTAAAAGTTACTATTTAGTTATTTTATTTTAAAGAATCTTACTTGAATTAAGTATTACTAGTTTTTTAACTATCAAGTATTCTTAGCTTATAGGTTTTAAATAGATAGTTAATCTTTCTATAGTTTTTATATTCCTATAAGGTAAACTAGTTATAATCTATTTTAGTAGTACTATTCTAATTATGATACTTAGAATAGTTAATATTTTTATATTACGTAGTATTATTATGTTTTATGTAATACTATATAATACTTTCTTCTTATTTTGTTTTATAGATATAGACTACTTTAGTATAGTATTTAATAATATATATAACTAGTTATGTTAAAATAAGAAAGTTATATCTATTATTTGAAAATAAGGGTATCTATAAATATTCTTTAATAAAGAGAAGATACTCGTTTCTATATACTTTATAGAGTTAGAGATATAGAGATTTTATTATTAATGTAGATACTTAACTATGATATATTTCTATAATACTTTCACTAAAATAGAATATCTTATGAAATATTATATTCTCGAAACTCTTAAGTAGTACTACTACTAGTACTAGATATATAATACTACCCTTTCTTAATTTTATTTTATTATATAAGAGGATATTGAGTTTAATTTTCAGGTTATTATTAATATTATCTATATTAACAGCTGCTTTGTATTCTATATTATTGATACTACTATAGCGTTTAATACTACTTACTGTTCATTAAATACTTTAGTAAAAGTAATATAAGAAGTTCTTAAGTTATACTAGATTAACTTTTACCAGGGCTTTTTAGATTTCATTACTACTAATATAAGTATAATATTTTAATCTAAAAAGTTTAGATTAGAAATAAAAGTTATAAGATTAATAGTCTAAATCGTACTAATTAAAACGTATAATAGTATTAGTAAAGTCAAATATTACTATACTTTCTTCTACTAAGTATATAAGATTTATTATAACGAAATTCTTATAATACCTCGGGAAATATCTTTTCAGGTAGTATATAACGTAATTAATAATATTACTAGGTTAGATAGTTTTATATTTATATTATATATTTTTAATATATACTTATATTTTATAGATAACTCTGCCTTTCCTCTAGATATTATTACTTATATTTATATTATATGGAAAGTAACGGAAATAGTTTACTATACTTATACTAAATACGTTATTAATATAGCCTTAGTAATATATAATAGCCCTAATATCTTATATATAATAGTTTTCTTATTTTAATTTCTTATATATATATATAGTAAGAGAAATATGGTTAGTAAAACTTATTTCGCTTTATTACTACTTATAATAAGATATATATTTTCCAATTCCTTTAGAATTCTTAAGAGTTTCGAATAATAACTATAAAGCTATATTTCTAGGATAACTAAGTATTTTAATTTAAACTATTAATAGTAATATTATTAAGTATAGATAATTATATTATATATATTTTAGATCTTGTTACTAGAAGCTTTATTAAAAGTCTAATATTACCTAGAAATATATACTATTATAATAATATCCCAATTTCGTCTATTATTATTTCTAAAGAATTTCAAAATACTTATTAGATATTATAAAATACTATTATTATATATACTAGTAATTCTACTATTATTAGTAATAATAATACTTTATTTCCCCGAATCTTAAGTGATATCTCTAATATATAGCTAGGATTATTTAATTTTCTAAAATATAGTTTAGTTACTATTCTAGCTTACAGATTTAATTATAAGCCTTATTCTATAGTATACTTTATAGCTAAAGAATAATCGGATATGGTTTTCTTTTTATTTTCTATAATAAAAGTATTATTATAATACTAGGTTTACCATTTGAGGAATTAATTAAAAAAGGAGTTAAGAATATTATTATCAATAGTATTATTAAGATCATTAAGTTTAACTCTATTCTTTATAAAAGTTATAAGTATTTTAAGTTATATATTATTAATAGGATTAAGAATAAAGATACTAATAAGGTATACAAGACGTTATATTTTATAATTTAGGGTTTTAGAGGTAATAGTAAGTTTAAAATATTAATATAATTGCTAATAATCTAATAGAGTAGTTAATAGTTGATTTTAGTTGTAACCCTAGTTCTCCTCTAGTATAAAGGTATAATAATATAGTTTTAAGATATTATTTAAACTTATATTTAAGTTAAAATAGAACTTATGAGGTATATTATAGCTAACTTACTATTTTACCTTAAAAAGTAATATTATTGAGGTTTTGTAATAATTATTATTAAGTTATTATATAGTTTTACTAAGATTAGTATTTACTAATAGGTAATATATTCTAAGTATTATAAAAAGTAGTTATAAATAGAGATATTGACATATAATCTATAAGTCTTTATTTCATACTATTTTAATAATAATTTCAGTTTTGTAGGTATGTAAACTGATAATATGTTTAGTTTCTCGGATATTACTTTCTTATGTTATAAGAATGAGGAGTTCTAAAAAGCTTTACTTAAAGTAAAGCTAAAGACTATGTTTATAGAGATTACCCTTTTCGTATTTAATAGAGGTATTTTAAGCTTTAATAGTGATACTTTCTATTTATACTAAGAATACTAAAGGTAAAAGCTAGGATTCTTCGATATATATATTATACCTAAGATATTTAAAAAGGTATATATTAAATAATATATATATAAAGTGTATTTTGCCTCGATATACTAACCTGAGGCGTTATTTAACCTCTTATATACTATATAATAGTAATAACCTTTTCCTGATAATGTTACTACTTTTAATAAGTACTTTAAATAGTAAATTAAGTACTTTAACTATAGCTTTAATTTCGTGCTACTTGATTTCTTGAAAGTATATTTCTATACTTTTATCGATAGCTTGTTTATTAATAATACTGATTTCTTATTTTAACTAGAATTTACGATAATCCTAAACTAAGAGATAATAATTAGTAATAGCTAGTTTAACTTCTATAGTAACCTTATATATTACTTTTTTATTAAAAGTAAAAGAGTTATTAGGAGTATATTTATTTTAGAGATTTATACTATAGTAACTAGTATAGACTTTGTTTATATTATCGCTATAATACTTAAGAAGATTTTTAAATACTAAAGCTTCTTTTATATTTTAACTATTATATATACTAATTTATATTTACTTTATGAATACTTCGTGAAGCTTGGTACTACTAAAGAGAAATACTTGATAATTAATATTATAGTATTAAAGTAGTTATATAAGTACTAAGACCTCTATAAAATATAGTAGATTAATAGAGATAATAATATTACTAATATTTTTAAAAAAGATACTTTAAACTATACTTTTGAGAGATCTATTAATTTAAATTACGTAATTATCTGAATAGAGGGATAGGTCATTTGAGTACAATAGGTAATATAGGTATTTAGACGTTATTAGGTAAAGGGTAAAAGGATTATTTTTAATACTATTTCATACTTATCCTTAATACTGTTTTAATAGTGTTTTTGGTATGTGATTATAGTGTTTTTAGTACTAGCTTTTATATATAAATTAAAGGGGTATAAGTTGTATAGTAAAAAGAAAAGGTTGCTAGTATTAGTAACGTTATACTTTGTAGTATATATTAACGCCTGAGGCGTATACGCTTCTATATATATATATGGTAGACGTGTCTATACACCTTATAGGTATAAGGTATATATAGCTATATATTTTTATACTTTACTAGTAATACCTATTACTAGCAATAGCTAAGTACTATAGTAGTAGTACTATACTATAGATCTAGAGCTTTATATACTTATACGTAAGTATATAATATAATAATAATAATAACGAATACTAGAACCCTTTTATATTTATATAACGAGATCACGTATAGTACACGCTACTCTCCGGATAAACTAACAATTAACTTAATATCTATAAGAAAATAAGGGAAGTAGTTAAGTATTACTTAGATTATTAGAAGGGGAAAATATATAAGATAAAAGATCTCTATAGATTTACTATTTTTTAGGGATTACTTTTTAATTATATTTACTTAGATATTTAGAGAATAAGAAAATAATATTTTATTAAAACTAGAAACATATTTATAAGCTAGCTCGAAGCTTAGTAACTTCTAAAACTAACTTCGAAAACAATTACGGAATTCTTATAAAAAGAAGTTATTATATATTATAACTTTTATAATATCTTTATTGAAAATAGAAAATATAAGAATAAAAAACTTATTATTAAATTTGATAAGTAATATAAGTTAAAGTATAAGGTTACCTCGACTTATAACTTATAAGCTAATAAAGTTATTGAAGTTAGATATTAACCTATTACTTATAGATTATTAGTATAGCTATAAGGTAATAGTAGTAAAAACCCTAAGCTCCTTTTATTTATAGTTTTGTTTATAAAATAAATAATAGTATAGGTATTAATAGGATTCATACTTTTCTACTTGAAATATGGATGTAAAGTAGTTATATTAATTAATTGTGAGAATATATATAGTATTAAGGTTACTATATGACTCTACTAACTACTATACGACTCGGGTGGCTTATATAACATGTAACTATTCTATTTATACGTATCTAAACGTTTTAGTCTAGTAAGAAAAGAATATAATTTTTAATTACTTATTTTGAGATTATATACTATATTATTTATTAATTATAGTTATAAGCCTAGTTATATTTTATTATTTCTAAACTATTTATAATTAATTGGTTATATTGAAGGTCTCTGATCTATTTAATTATATACCTCTCTAGGACCCTTTAAAGGTAGTTGTACCTAGTTATTAGCTCTTGCCTTATTTACCCTATAGATACTACTAGTACTGAGGAACTATTTAAACAGAGGAAACCTTAGGTAGTAAANTATAATAGCTGATAAATAGGAAGGTATATTATAAAGGGAAAGTATAAGCTTATCTATCGTAGTTATTCTCTAAGGATTATAATAAGTTATATAATACTAGATACTAGCTAGCTAGTAGTGCTTATTACTAGCTATTCCTATTAATAGTCGCTAGTTATTAATGTTAATAGCTATTAGTAAGTACTAATAGCTAGTAGTAGTTACTACGCTTAGTTTATATAATTAGAAGGCATATAGCTACCGGTCGTGGTTACCCGCTATAGAATTCGAACCTACTACTCTTGCCGTAAAACAGTAAAAGCCAGCCAGACGTTAAACTACTATATCAAGCAGGACTATTTATAATTAATAAATATAAAGGAAATTCTTTTTAATCTATCTTATTAGTTCTTTGAATTATTACTTGAAAATAGTATATTTAATTATTAATAGTTTAGATATAATAGTGAAGTTATTTAATAGTTCTAACTTTAACTATTAGTATATTATAATATATTTCTATATAACTAGTTCAAATATCTAGTAATATATTAATCTAGATATTAAACCTATTTTTAATATTTCGAAAATACTTAAATTACTTAAAGTCAATAATTAGTTTAATCAAGAGAATCCTATTTAGGAAGGGCCGATAGCTCGCTCTCTACTACGACTATTAATAGAAATATTACCCCCTAAAATATAACTTTAGCCCTCCTACCCCCCCTACTAACTACTATAGCTAACTCCTAGTTAATCCAGGGCCGAACCCCTTATAGTTATAGCTAGTATACTTGCCCCGCGTTAACCTTTTTAATAATAAATAATTAATAACTCTTTCTATAATAACTTTATACTTTTATACCTTTATACCTTTATAGCTATATATAATTCAGATATCTCGAGATATTCAATTACTACTAACTATAAATACTCTGTTTAAATATTTATTATAACTTTAATATTTATAATTTTTATATCCCTATTATAAACTAAACTTTACCTATCCCCGAGATAAGACTTTATACTACTAATATAAAAGTTCTCTACTATTAATATAAGTTAACTTATAATCTCCATATAAGTATAGCGGGACTAAGCTTATTCTTATTAGTAAACAATGTTGGAATATTAATTAAATATAACTGATATATTAATAATACTTATATAGACACTAATACTTCTAGTATAACTAGATAGCTTTTTAACTATTATAATTATAGTATTATAATACTCTAAAATATCTAGTAACTAATATTATAGTAAAGTATTAATATTAAAGTATTATCTAATTAATACTTAAATACTAATGTTTTAAGCTTAGTATAATAGTTTATAGGATAACTAGATAACTTTCTTCTAAATATCTATAAATTACTTTTTAATTATAATATTTAGAATAACTTTGTTAAAACCTAGTCTAATATATAGATAGCTTTAGTTATAATAGTTATGGCTTAATATCTCTATATCTATCTTATAATTAGTGTTTTATAAATAGCTATATAGATTTCGAGGAAATTTTAATTCTATTATAAAAGTTATAGAAAAGTAATGGATTACGGAATATCTAGCTTTTATATCTCGAAGTAAATACTCTATTTTATTCTACTTTTAAGAAGTTTAAAAAGGTTCTTAACCCTATAGCTTTAGTAATTACTTTTAACTATATATATTAAGCCCTAACTAGTCTCTATAAAGTTTTCCCTAATTATTACTACGAGGTCTTCTACTATTATAAGGTTAAATATTAGAACTAGGGGTATAATTATCTATAATAATAGGTAATTTCATTACTATTCTAATTAGTTATAAGTTAGTATTAGTATAAATACTATTATCTAGTAAAGTTTATAGTTAAATCTATATATATAGTAAAGAGCTTAGATACTATTCCAAGTATAGAATGAAAGTAAATAAAGAGAGTACTATTTAAGAGAAGATTAAAAATATTATCCCCTATATTTTCCCTATTCTAGGGACTTTTAACTAATACTTAATAGATCTAAGGTTTTAAGTAATTTAGGAATCTAACTATAAAGAGATAAAGAAATATAATAATATAATTCAGATATAAGTTAATACTACTATTAATAATAACTTTCTAATACCTACTTAAATAGAATTTCTTAATAAAAATAATATATCCCTTTAAGCTTTTCTAAAAGCTCTGAAATATTAATATACCTAGAATAATTTAGTTATATAATAATAAATTAGAGTTAAATATAAGAAAGTTTTTAAGAAAACTAATTTAAATATCTCTAGTCTAATATAGTATAATAAGTAGTATATTATCTATTTCTAAGTAGTTATATATAATATCTTAGAGATCTAGGGAACCCTTATAATAAGAAAATAGTTTTAAATATTTACTTAATATATTTCGCCTAGTTAAGTTATAATTTAGTATTAGAATATTCTTAAAAGAGAGATTCTAAATTTTAATATTAGGATTTTAGTTAAATATAGAGAGATGTTTATAGCTATATTTTACACTAGAAAATATTTAACTGAAAGTTATAGTAAAACACTAGCTATATTAGCTATTCTCGCGTGAAAATCAAATATAACTTAAACTAAAATGAAATACCTATATAATTTCAGGAACTATTTATATTTCCTAGAAAACTATAAATATATTAAGTATACTATTACTAGTTTATATACTAGGTTTTCTAATATTTAGATCTTTATTACTACTTAAAATAGTATTATTAATAAAGTAAATAACTCTGAATCTTATACTTTATAATAGAATTCTACTAAGAAAGGATAGTTAAATACTAAAACATATACTAGTAAAGTTAAAAAGGCTTTTTTAGATACCTTAAAAGTTAAATTGGTTCCCTTAAGTAGTAAATCTAGTAATACCAACTATTTTTCGAATTTAATATATATTAGTATTAATCCTATTTTCCTTAAAGGATTCTCTAAAATTTCTCTAGGGGTTTTCTTAATTACTTCAAGATTCTATATATTCTTAATAAATATAGTTTTTAATAGCTATAGGGTAGTTTATATTACTAATTTAATAGATCTTTTTAAGCAAAGATTTTTTAAGTTTAGTAAAAGAATAGATTTAATTCAATATAGTTTAACTAATCTTCCTATAGATAATTAAATAAGAGAATTATTAAGAAACTTCTTAATAGTTTAAAAAAGAAAAATATACTTAATTTAATATTAGATAATATTCTTTATATTAAAAGCTTCTATACTAATATTATCTTAGAAATATTATTTCTTAATAAAACCAAAATCTAGTATATAAGATTAGACTATATTTTTAGGTTTAGCTTAATTAAGTATTCTATTATTATAAGATAGTTATTAAGAAAATATAATCTCGTTTTCTTCAAATATAAACCTATTTTAAACCATTTTATAGTTTATTTAAATACTTCTAGTATTATCTCAGAATTATTATGTATTCTATTTTCTTAATTATATCCTAAGAAAGTTCTCCTAGAATTAGAATTTAATAATACTTATATATAATACTTTTAAGTAAGATATCTAGGATAGACTACTCTTAAATATTTAATCTTTAATACTTAAGAGGTAAAGATTATAAAACTAAAATAATTAGATTACTTTTATTATATAATAGTTTATTCTTAATAAGTTATTTCTAGATAAACTTTAGAGTTATATTTAATTTATTTATTTTATTATATTATTTAAGATCTATTCAATTTCTTTAAAGTATATATAGGTTACTCCTAGGTTTTAATTATTAAGAATAAACTTTCAAACTTATTCTTTTTATTTATAATATTTTATAAAACCTATAATATAGTCTTTTAAATATTATTAATATTTAAAAGATAAGTAAAGAAATAGAGAGGCTTTTTAATTTACAAGGTTTAATAACATATTAAAAAAGTAGTAATAGTAATTCATAGAGAAACTAGTTACTAGAAATAAGTAATAAAAAAAGAATTAACTTTAAGCTATTTCTTTCTTATACTAAAAAACTAGTTAAAGCAAGTAAGTATATTAGAAAAGAGCTAATTATTTAAAATATAAGAATACAAGAAACTATAGGATTACTATTTAAAATAGAAATAGAGTTAATTTAAGTAGTAGTTATATTATATAATATATCTCGAAATATTCGAAATAACTAGAGATTACTATATAAAATAAAAAAACCCTAGTATAAGTAGTGTTTATATTAACAGGTATTAGAGTTTGTTTAAGTTTTTATCGAGACTTATAACTTTACTAGGGATAGATTTATACTTATAGTTATCGAGTATACTTATCTAAGAAATATTATAAATAAAGTATTTTTAAAGAGTTATTTAAAGTTAAATTAGGGGGATATATTAGATATCTAGTAAGTTATATTCTAAATATCTATAATTTATTTAACGTCTAGATCTTTATCTTTTAGAAAATGATTCTTACTTAGAATAATAAATTTGATAAGATAAGATTTCATTTAAAATAAGATTTATATAAAATATTTATAAAAGAGATTATGAAATTACTAGTTAAATTAATTACTAAAAAAAGAAGACTTTATTTTGAAAATCTTAGAGAGTTTAGAATAGTAAGAATACTTAATAAGAGGACTTTTCCTTTCCTAGCCATCCTATTAATACTAAAAGTAGCTTAAGATATTAAACTAAACCTAGAATTAATCTCTAGAATTCATAAGAGAAATTTAATTATACTTAAACTAACACTAAAATTCATAAAGCTAATCTAAGTTCCTAATTAATAATAACTAGATATAATGACCCTAGGCGAAAATCGGAATTTAAGAAATATACTAATACCTAGAAAACTAGATAGTATACTTAAAATTAGAAATCTAGCTAACTAAGAAGGAATATTTACTTTAACTAAAAATAGAAGTAATTATTTTAAGACTCCTACTTAGCTAATTTAAAATAGACTAAAATATAGTTCTAGACTTTAACTAATTAAGTTAAGATTTTTAATTATTCAGGAACTAAGCTAATAATATAGGAATAGATAATAATAATAGTTAGAGCTAGAGATTACTATTAGTAACTATATAATACTTTTAAAAGAATATAATAGTAATATTTTATACTTTATAGAGTATAAATAGGATAGTTTTACTA
>RYZW01000420.1:25280-35890 GCA_004367215.1 Colletotrichum trifolii
AAAACTATTTAGCTATACTAGAAATATCTATATCTATATAAGTATTATTTATATATTAGCTATACTTAGTATATTAAAATTATTTACTAATATAAATAGGCTAAGTCTTACTATACTTATATAGAAAATATAAGTTAGCTTATATTAGTAATAGAGAATTTTTATATTAGTAATATAAAGTCTCGTCTTAGGGGTATATAAAACTTAGTCTAAGGGATATTAAAGTTATAGATATTAAGGTTATGATTTGAATAGAGTATTTGTAGTTAGTAGTAATTGAATATCTCGAGATATTCGAATTATGTATTAATAGCTATAAGGGTATAAAGGTATGAGGGTATAAGGTTATTATAGAAGGAGTTATTAGTTATTTGTTATTAAAAAAATTAATGCGGGGCAGGTGTGCTAGCTGTAGCTGCGAGGGGTTTAGCCCCGGATTAACTAGGGGCTAGCTATAGTAGTTAGTAGGGGGGAGTAGGAAGGCTGAAGTTATACTTTAGGGGGTAATATGTCTACTAATAGTCGTAGTAGAGAGCGAGCCATCGGCCCCTCCCCCTCGAAATCTATATAACTACTTATAAAAAAAAGATAGAGTAAGTATAGAAATATCTAGCTATAACTATTATAACTAAAACTATTACTTTATTAAAATAAGCTCTACTAAAATCATCCTAAATACTATAATTAATAAGTAACTTATAGATATTTTAAAAAAAATCATCTAGTTAACCTATAACTTACTATACTAAACTAATAATATCGGGGACTAGGTATTAATTAGGTAATACTTTAATATTAATATACTACTATAATACTAGTTACTAGATACTTTAGAATATTATAGTAATATAATAAAATATTCAAAAGAGGATTATCTAGCTAACTTATAACTTACTATACTAAACTAATAATATCGGGGACTAAGTATTAATTAGGTAATACTTTAATATTAATATACTACTATAATACTAGTTACTAAATATTTTAGAATATTAAAATAATAAATTTATAGAGGTTTTAAAACTACCTAGCTATACTAGAAATATTTATATCTATATAAATATTATTTATAAGTTAGTTATATTTAATTAATATATTAAAATTATTTACTAATAAGAATAGTTTAAGTCTTATTATATTTATTTAGACATTATAAGTTAGCTTATATTGGTAGTAGAGAATATTTATATTAGTAGTATAAAGTTTTATCTTAGGGGTAAATAAAGCTTATTAGAGATATTAAGGTTATAGATATTAAGTTTATAATAAATATTTAAATAGAGTACTTATAGTTAGTAGTAATTAAATATCTCGAGATATTTAAATTATACGTTAATAGTTATAAGGGTATAAAGGTATAAAGGTATAAAGTTATTATAGAAAGAGTTATTAATTGTTTATTATTGAAAAAGTTAATATAAGGCAGGTATACTAGCTATAGTTATAAGGGATTTAGCCCTAGATTAACTAAAAGCTAGTAATAATAGTTAGTAGGGGGGGTAAGGGGGCTAAAGTTATACTTTAGGGGGTAATATATCTACTAATAGTTGTAGTAGCAAGCGAACTATCAGCCCCTCCCTAAGTATAGTTTAAATAATTTAGAATATCTTTTAATCTTATAGATCTATAAGTAATATTCTTAAGACTAGCTAGAATAATAGAACAAATCTCTTAAAACAACTAGCTATTTATTAAAATATGAATATAAGTAATCTAAATACCTATTCCACCTTTTGGTAAAATATCTTTATAGTGGTAATGTAGAAAAAGAAAATATTAATACTTTTTAAATTATTTATAAAGAATAAAGTTGTTTAACTACCCTTTTATTTAACTTAGAATAAACTATTTAAATTCAAACCCCTAAATAGGTAAATAAGAAGTAGTAATTAGTATATAAAAGTTAATTTAAGACCGTATAGAGAATTATTCATAACCCCTAAAACTAGGAAGACGAATAGGAATTTATCTTAAAAATAGAAGAAACCTACTAAAACTAGTAACTAGGGTATTATATTTAAGGTTATAAGTTCTGAATATTCCTATAACTAGTTAAGATATGAAACCTTAACTAATAAGAAACCTAATTAGAATTACTAAAAACCTAGAGATAAAACGAGTAAAAGATAGTTAGATAGAAAGTAGTATTTGAAATACTAGAATAATAAAAAACTAAAATACTTNTATACTTTTATATTCTTATAGCTATATATAATTCAAATATCTCAAGATATTTAATTACTACTAACTATAAGTATTCTATTCAAATATTTATTATAACCCCGATATCTATAATTCTAATATCCCTATTAAACTTTGCCTACCCCTAAGATAAAACTTTATACTACTAATATAAGCTAACTTATAATTTCTATATTAGTATAGTAAAACTTAGCTTACTCTTATTAGTAAATAATCTTAATATATTAATTATAGCTAATAACTAATTTATAAATAATATTTATATAGATATAAATACTCCTAGTATAACTAGATAGCTTTTAAAACCTTTATAATTATATTACTATAATACTCTAAAGTATCTAGTAACTAGTATTATAATAGTATATTAATATTAAAATATTACCTAATTAATACCTAGTCCCTAATATTATTAGCTTAGTATAGTAAATTATAAATTAACTAGATAATTTTCTTTTAAATATCTATAAGTTATTTATTGATTATAATATTAGGAGGGGCCGATAGCTTGCTTTCTACTGTGACTATTAGTAGATATATTACCCCCTGAAATACGACTTTAGCCCTCTTACCCCCCCCTACTAACTACTATAGCTAGCCCCTAGTTAATCTAGGGCTAAACCCCTCGTAGCTATAGTTAGTATACCTNGTAATAGATTATAGAATACTTAGTTTTTATAAATACTTTATTTTATTCTATTTTTAAGAAGTTTATAAAGGTTCTTAACTCTATAATTTTAGTAGTTACTTTTAACTATATATATTAAGCTTTAGTTTTAATAAGTTTTCCCTAATTATTACTATGAGGTCTTCTATTACTATAGGGTTAAATATTAGAACTAGAAGTATAATTATCTATAATAATAAGTAATTTCATTACTATTTTAACTAGTTATAAGCTAGTATTAGTATAAATACTATTATTAAGTAAGATTTATAGTTAAATCTATATATAGGGTAAAGAGCTTAGATACTATTCTAGGTATAAAGCAAAAGTAACTAAATATTATAAGATAGCTTAGAAAGAAGCTTATAAGATTATTAAAAGTATTAAGTATACCTATAAATTTAAGGAATAGGGTTTTATTAAGTATTCCTCAGGGGTTTAAGTAATTAGAAATTATTAATATCATAAGATTTATTTAGTTTATAATATATATATTACTAAGATTACTAAGTATTTTCGTTTTAATTATAATTGAACTCTAATAATACTATTTCTAGTAGTAATTTTTACTATAAATACTAGTTAAGCTATACTTAAAGAGATTTATAAATATTAGATAAAAGTTAGTTTAATTTTTTATATTTCTATTATAGTATAACTAGATATGTTATTTATATATTTTCAATTTTTGAGATATTTTATGAATCTTTCTTAAGTATATATAAATACTATAAATCGTATAATTTAGTATTTGTATAAGATAAGATTCCTAGTACTATAATTTAGAAATTTAGGGAATATTAATAAGATATTTCAAATACTTTTAATTACTAGAGATACTTTATTTATAAATTATAAATAAACTTAAAGATTAAATTATAGTTATATTATCTTTCTATTTAGAAGATTAATCTGATGAAAAGTTATTTAATATAATATTATAACTATATTAGTAATTAAAATAGAATTTCTTAACTTAAAATATACTTTAAAAGAGACTATAGTATTAAAAAAGCTATTTTAAGATATTAATTTTAGTTTTAGAGATATTTAGAGAATCTATTATAATACTTACTAAATAATTGGATTTATAATCTTGGATAGTAAATACCTATTTATTAGATTTTAATATATAAATACTTAATAGATATAGTTTTATTGAGAATATTCAAAAGGTAGTTTTAAAGTACTTTATATATTTATAGATATAATACTAGTAGATAGATTTTTGAAGAATTTAATTTAAGTAGAGTTTAAATAATTTAGAATACTTTTTAATTTTATAGATTTATAGGTAATATTTTTAGGGTTAGTTAAAATAATAGAGGAAATTATTTAAAGTAACTTTCTATTTATTCAAATATATATATAAGTAATTTAGAGTAATTTTTATTTTTAATAAAAGGTTTTTGTAGTAGTAATAAAAAAAGTAAAAATATAATAGAATGTTTCTAATTTTTCTTATTAAATGAAGTTTTTAAGATAGGTTTTTATCTAATTAAGTATTAATTATTTAAATTCTAAGTTTTAAATTAGTAGGTAAGATATTATGATAGATATATAGAAATTGATTTAAATAAGTATTTAATACTAATTATAGTTCTTAAAAAGAACAGAAATAGGAATCTAAGTTTATTCTAAATACTAAGATTATTTAAAACTATAAAGTAGAATATTATAATTATAATTATAAGTTCTAAACTTTTTAGAAACTAGTTAGAATATAGAAGATTAACTAATTAGGGAACTAGTTATTATTATTAAAATACTAGGGATATAATTTCTAGGAATAAGCTAGGTAAGTAGTATAGGTTAGGGAATTTAAGTAGGTTAAAATATTTAAATTAGAGAAAACTATTTAATAATAGGAGTTCTAATAGTAGAGTCTGAGATATTTCTATTTTTAATAAAAGTAGTTTTGAAGTTTTTCTATTATTTTAATTATAATTTGAAGTAGATAAGTTTTTTTATATTACTAAATTTTTATTTCTTAATTATAAATAGTTAGATTTAAATGAAAAGTTTTAGGTTGAAAATATTTATTTTATTAGTATTAGGAATCTAGAGAATTTCTAAATAGTTCTTAATTATTTTATAGATCTGATTAGAGATTAGTATATAAGTATTTTTCAAGCTATTCTTATACTAGTAGTATTAATTAGAAATAGAATCTTAATTACTAATATTAATAATATAAAGATCAGGGTTTTATAGGAGGATAAAACTAGAGTAATATATTATATAGGGGATAGTTTGAACTAATTATATATTTCTAATAGTTTTTATTTGGAATAAATAATCTTTAAGTTTTTTAGTAATTTTATTTTTCATAGAAGAGGAAGATTTAGTTAGGGTTCTTTTTTAGAGTAGTAAATGTATTATTAGGTTTGATAAATTATGATTTAGTAGTTTCTAGTTAATACTCAAGATTATTGATTTCTAATAAGGTTTTTTGATCTCTAATCTATGAAAACTTTCTTATTATACTAGTAGTAGTTTTTGTGTGTTTTTTAGGTAGTTTAGCTATTTCCTTAATATCTTTATTACTATCTTCTTCTTTATTAGTAATAATTCTAAGTATTGTATTATTATTACTAATAGGTTTAGGTGGTTTTTCCTTTCTTTAGAATTATTAATTAAATTATTTTCTTTATTATTAGAAAAAGGTTTTAGAGTAGTAATATTTCTTCGATAATTATAAGGATATTTCGAATTAGTAATAGTAGTAGGTTTCTTTATTGAAATAGCTTTTTCTCTTATAATATTACTAGGTTTAGGTATTTTAATACGTTAGGATACTAGAAATAATAATTAATAATCTTATAGATTAGGAAATTCCTAGAAATATAAGTAAATAAATAATTTTAGACGAATCAATTAGTTTTTATATTAAGACTAAAAATTTAAATTACTAATAGGGTTCTTTTCCTTGATAATATTAAGTAATATTTGAATTTTAGATATAAAGTACTTTTAGATAAGATTGCTAAAATAAATAAGTATATTAATAAAGAGAGAGGATAGAGGGTAATAACATGAATTATATTATTTAAAGGAAATGAAGTTAGATAAAAATTGCTAAATAAAGTAAGTTTCTTAAAAAGAGTATAAAAAGGTATTCTTAGTTTAGAATTTATTATCTTTATTAAATATATAAAAATAAAAAATAGTTAAAATAAGTTTAAATTTTGTTGTTTTATTGCTTTTAAGGCTAGGGTTGAGAAGAAATTATTTTAACTTGGGGATGTGCTAGATAATCACTAGTATTAGATTACTAATTAAAAAGGATATATAGTATTCTAGAAGATTAATAGTAATATTATATTTGTCGGAGTAGGTATTAATAGTTTAGTTCTTAGTTTTAATAGGATCATTTTTAGATTTGATAATATTTTTCTTAATAGATTTAAGAAGTTTATTTTATAGTTAGAATATTAGTAATAATTAATATATATTATTATACTTCAGTTTAATATATAGAATTTATATTAGTAATATATATTACTTATAAAATAAGAGAGTAACTATTGAAAATATTGATATAGAGGAGAAAGAAGAAAATTAGTAGGTGAAAAATTAATAAATAATTTATTTATAATATATAAAAAGATTAGATTACTAGCGATTTTAGAAAGAACTAACTAATCGCTTTTATTGATACTTCATAAAGATAGTTAAATACGTAATAGATTGTAATAACTTTATTAAATTCTTTTATTTAAGTACTAGAAGATTTATTTTAGGAATTATTTACTTTATTTTATTTTTTTAGTATATTAGTTGAATAATATAAGGGTGTCTCTAGTAGTTTTACTACTAGAGGGGTATATAAGAATATATATAGTATTGAAGCTACTATATAACTCTACTAGTTTTCATATAACTCGGGTAGCTTATATAAAGTATAATTATTCTATTTATATATATTCGAATACTTTATTCTAATTAGAAGAGGATATACTTTTTAATAACCTACTTTCAGATTATTTTTTATATTATTTATTTATTATATATAAGTAATGATAATCTTTTATTTCCCTAAATAATCAATAATATCTTTAATATAATACTAGGAATAATTATATCTTTAAAGCTTAAACTAGTTATTACTCTAGCTTAAGAATTCGACTATAAGTTTTATTTCATAGTATATTTTATGGTTAAAAAATAGTTAGATATAACCTTCTCCTTTACTTTATATAAAAAGAGTATTATTATAATACTAGGTCTACTATTCGAGGAATTAATTAAAAAAGAGATTAAAAGTATTATTACTAATAGTATTATCAAAATTATATAGTTCAACTCTATTTTCTATCAAATTTATAAATATTTTAAATTATATATTATTAGTAAAATTAGAGTTAAAAATATAAATAAAGTATATAAGAAATTGTACCTCATAATCTAAAGTTTCAGTAATCATAGCAAGTTTAAAATACTAATATAATTACTAATAATCTAATAAAGTAGCTAATAGTTAATTTTAGCTATAGCTTTAGTTTTTTTCTAGTATAAAAATATAATAATATAGTTTTCGGATATTACTTAAGCCTATACTGAAGCTAAAATAGAGTTTATAAAATATATTATAATTAACTTATTATCTTATTTTAAAAAATAATACTTTCTAGGATTTATAATTATTATTATTAAGTTATTATATAGTTTTGCTAAGGCTAGTATTTACTAGTAAGTATTTTATTCTAAGTATTATAAGGAATAGTTATAAATAAAAATGTTAACTTATAACTTTTAATTCTTTATTTTGTATTGTACTAATAATAACTTTAGTTTTATAAATATATAAACCAATAATACTCTTAGTTTCTCTAATACTACTTTCTCGTCCCGCTTGATATAGTGGTTTAACGTCTAGCTAGCTTTTACTATTATAATACGAGTAGTAGGTTCGAATCCTACGGTAAGTAAGCGCGACTAGTAAATATATACGTGTTTTCCGATTATATAAAACTATATATAATAACTACTACTAGCTATTAGCTCTTACTACTACTATTAATAGCTAGTAACTATTAATAGCTAGTAATAGGTATTACTAGCTAGCTAGTATTAGTATCACGTAACTATAATCCTTAAAAAGTAACTATAATAGATAAGCCTATACTTTCCCTATTAATCACTTATTATATTAACTAACTATATTTACTACTTGAGGTTTTTTCTATATAATGGTTCCTCAGAACTAGTAGTATCTATAGGGTTTAATATACTAGGTATAGTTTCCTTTAAAGGGTTCCCGAGAAGTATATAACTTTAAATAGATTAGAGACCTTCAATACAACCACAAATACTACCTTCTCGTGTTATAAAGATAAAGAGCTCTAGAAAGCTTTATTTAAAATAAAACCTAAAACTATTCTTATAGACATAATTTATCTTATATTTAATAGAAATATCTTAAGTTTTAATAATAATACTTTTTACTTACGTTGAAAGTACTAAGGATAAAACCTAGTATTCCTCGATATATAAACTAAACTCAAAATACTCAAGAAAATGTATATTAAACAATATATATATAAAATATACTTTATTATAATATACTAACCCGAGGTATTATTTAACCTCTTATATATTATACAAAAATAATAACCTTCCGCTAATAATGCTATTGCTTTCAATAAGCATCTTAAATAATAAATTAAGTATTTTAACTATAATTTTAATTCTATACTACTTCATTTCTTAAAAGTATATTTATATGTTTTCGTTAATAGTTCTTTTACTAATAATACTAATTTCTTATTTTAACTAGGATTTATAATAATCCTAAACTAAGAAATAGTAATTAGTAATAACTAGTTTAATTTTTATAACTCTATATACTACTCTTCTACTAATAATAAAATAATTGTTAGGAATATATTTACTTTAGAGATTTATACTATACTAGCTAGTATAGACTTTACTTATGTTATAGCTATATTACTTAAGAAAATCCTTAAATACTAAAACTTCCCCTAAATCCTAACTATTATATATATTAACTTATACTTACTTTATAAGTATTTTGTAAAGCTTAGTACTAGTAAAAGGAAACACTTAATAATTAATATTATAGTATTGAAATACTTATATAAGTACTATAAACTGTATAAAATATAGTAGATTAATAGAGATAATAATATTACTAATACTTTTATAAGATATACCCTAAACTATACTTTTAAGAGATTTATTAATTCAAATTATATAACTATTTGAATAGAAGGATAGGTTATTTAAGTAGAGTAAATAGTATAAATATCTAGATATTATTCAGTAAAAAGTAAAAGGATGACTTTTAATACTATTTTATACTTATTTTTAATACTATCTTAATAGTATTTCTAGTATATATATATAGTATGTTTAGTACTAGTTTTTATATATAAATAGAAAAAGTATAGAATATATAGTAAAAAGAAAAAGTTATTAGTATTAGTAATATTATACTATATAGTATATACTACTATATATAATGTATATATTTCTGTATATATATAGTATATTACGAAGGGCTAGGCCTAAGCTATAATTTAGCTATAGGGAGCGTAAATATTGTTTATTTAGAACTAAGGAGTAAAAGAGAAGTTCTTATGAAAAGTGTAAAACGTTTACTTAGGAGGAATACTAGGAGCCTACTAGTAACCTACTAATACCTAACCTTTTAGGTATAATTACTAGGATTTAAGTAAAACTAGAGTTAACTAGTTAAGTATAGTTTATAATATTACCCCCTTTTTTACTAGTAGTATACTAAAGTTACCTTTTTAGAGTTTCTATTATAGTTATAAATTAGCTTAAAATATACCTTATACTAATCTAATACTTCTATCTTCTATATTATATCCGCTACTTTCTATATAATATCTATAAATCCTTTCTATTCAATAAAAGCTTATTATTACTACTTTCTACCTACCTAGTACTACCTCGCTACTAGAATATCCTTAATTTCTTATTCTACTTTACTATTATTATTAACTATAAATAGTAGTTATAGGTTAATAATTTCCTACCTAAATAGGGGGTTACTAGTTATTTTCTAAAAAAGATTAACGTGAAATTTAATGTAAACTATCTCTAGTATATTTAATTTAATAATATATAGTATCATAACCCTTATAACCTTATACTTATAATATTACTAGTCTAGTTTCTTACTTAGCTATAGTAATTTACAATTTAAAATATTTAACTCTATTTTATTACTTACTTAGTACCTATTTACGGGGTACTAGTACCTATTAGCTAAAGCTTTACTTCGCTACTAGGTTACTACGATTTTAGCTTAGATAAATCCTATAATATCCTTTATTTTATCAATTAATAACTAGGTAGTAAATTCTCCCTTGAATACTATTTCTCTTATATTTTTAATAGTAAGTATAGGATCAATATAGTAATTATATTTTATAAAGAATAGTATAGCTTTAATATTTAAGTTATATTTATTCAATAAAGTAAGTTATATAGTACATAATAAGCTCTTATAGTTATCCTAGGACTAGTATATATATATTTATAGGATAGGTTAAATTTTTTAATTCTAGTATTCTATTCTCTTATTAGTTTAAAGGTAATAACTAGTACTAAGTAGTTATATTACCCCTATTAAATAGCAAACCTCTTTCTAGAATCTACTTACCTAGTTTAAACTATAATTACTAATAATAGACTATAATATCTTATAAAACCTATAGTAATAACTAAGGAACTACTGGGTATATACTTT